>JAHZMX010000828.1:0-14997 GCA_027743895.1 Seira musarum | reverse complement strand
TGTCACAATAAATGCAAATGCCTATGGCTTGTCCCGGAGTGGAGTAAACAGGAGGAAATATAAATTAATGTACAAACTTTCATACCTATTTCAAAGTATGAAGGCATCATGTAAAAATTCTGATGTTGCGTTATGTTTATGTGACGCAGTGATTATCATTGTATTTACATATATGCGATGAGTCATGCATACAGTCGATTTAAAGTAAAGCGTAACATCATGTTTAAAAAATGTTTAAGCAAGAGATTTCTGGAAATTCCCATGCTTTAAAATAGGCATCAGAGGTTCAGTATCTATCCTTATGTCTCTGGAAGTTGTGAAAACCAATTTTTTTACGAAGAGACCTCACAAACTATGTATTTCTCTAAAACATATTTATTGGAGACTTCGAGAAGTTTGAGATTTGAGACATAAAAAGGCATGCAAGAAAAAATAAGTATTTGCATATTATTTCGTTTCGTTGTTTTCAAATTGTAAATGAAAGTAAATGCAAATTCGTAATGTTGTATAGCAGAGGTTTTAAAAAATGCAAATGATTCAGTGCACAAATGTGTGAGTCATAGCCATGATCATAAAAAAAACGTTTCGCATGCACTAAATCTGTTGTGGGTTTTATCACAATAAATAAATGACTTACGGATAAATTACGAGTTGGACTGGTAGCATTCCCTTCTCTGGCTAAGTCCTTAAATGCTTCTGGAACTTTGAAAACTGTCACTGGTTGGTTTCCAATCTCAATTAAAAAATCTCTGTCATAATTGATTCTGCCACTAGGGCTGGTAGGAGTGCTGCTCCCATTTCCGTTTGTTGTTGGTGACGAATCCATTTCGTCTGGAGTGATTTTCATGCTCTTACGAAGTTACTCTTTTCCCAAATATTTTTTTTTCTACCTCCTTCTCGACTCACGTGTGATGTTAACGTTCTTTCAAGTTCCACTCGTGCACGTGTTTTCAGAAATTACTAATCCTGTGGAGCAAACAAATGATATAAATAAATGATTAATTCATGAGGTAATATAATTGTTTCTCAATTTGATAGTCAGTTTCGACATTTTTAAAGTTAACTTCGTTTCCTCCGAAGCGCAACAAAATCTATTTATGGATTTATCGCTGCTAATATCTTCTCGAAAAGGCCTGATAATTCGGACTTTCGGAGAGATGCTTATATTATATATTGAAATCAAGGTTAAAGTAATTGAAATGCTAGACTGAAGACAGTTTCACGTTTTTCTAAAGTTACGCAATATACCACCCTCGGGAAGCATCCATTTCAAATGTCATGCATAAATTGACTTATCAGTTTTGTTGAAAAAAAATGTATGAAGCTAGAGCTGAAGGAAGGATCTTGAACTCAGCACAAGTCTAGCTAAACCAGCTAACCTTGTCTGCAGTCTTTTTTAGAGTCATAAGTACATCCTTCTTGTTAAGACTATTCCTTCTATTTAATTTAATATCAAAACTATCAAGACTCAATAGACTTCCGCATCATTGACAAAAATCGACCTTGAAAGAGAACTCGTACAAAAAATTTATTACTTCACTCCAGCTGAAAGGGTGAATATAAAAATGTCCAAACCCCTTTTTTATTGCCTTTCCTGACAGTTTCACGTTTTTTTTAAAGTTACGCAATATACCACCCTCGGGAAACATCCATTTCAAATGTCATACATAAACTGATTTATCAGTTTTTGTTGAAAAAAATGTATGCAGCTCGAGCTGAAGGAAGGATCTTGAACTCAGCACAAGTCTGGCTAAACCAGCTAACCTTGTCTGCAGTATTTTTTAGAGTCATAAGTACATCCTTCTTGTCAAGACTATTCCTTCTATTTAATTTAATATCAAAACTATCAAGACTTAATAGACTTCCGCATCATTGACAAAAATCGACCTTGAAAGAGAACTCGTACAAAAAATTTATTACTTCACTCCAGCTAAAAGGGTGAATATAAAAATGTCCAAACCCCTTTTTTATTGCCTTTCCTCTTCACGAGACAGCGTAAGCATTAATGCGTTTAAAAAAAATCTCACACAACTCAAACTCTCTGGCAAAAGTTTTTTTTTTGCAAGTCACATTATTACATTTCTACTCTCTTGTCTGATTCTGTTCTGATCTGTACGACGATGGCAATGAAGCATGTACTAATGTTTATGTTGTCATACGCAAGGACGAAATTGGTTACGTATAGGTCGTGAGTTGTGGATAATATCAATGTCAAAGGTTTGATACATACCTGGGCTAGTTAAAATTGAAGTAAGTTAGTAGAAGAGTATAAATACTAGGATAATAGAAAGGTGTAAAATGACAAAAGGAAGGATTAGGCTCATGCCAATTCAAGATCAAAAGGTCTTTTTCAAGTACCTATTTATTATCTATTCCAATTTATTCACTATTTCGATGTTTTTTTTATTTTGCAGAATTGCCTAAAAAAGAATTGGGACATTCCTAAAGACAAGCCGACTGTATCTTTTGTAACGTATGGAATGCTAAATTGTGAATATGTATTTAATTTTAATGCTTAATTAATACAACTCTGTTATTACAAAAATGTTTGGCAAATAATTTCTCGACTGAACATGATGCATGCATTAAAAATATATATTTTACAGTCGAAACTGTAAAATGTGAATGGTAATTTAAGAAGCTGTTTGTATTTTCTGACATAAATATTTGGACACTTATTTAAAATTTTATTTTATGATTTAACACAATTATGTCAGGTTCTTCGGTTAAGCAGGAAACACAGGTTCGATGGGTTTACAAATTAATACAATTAATTAGGATTCAAGAAATCGTTAAACTCAAACTGCTCTATTGAACTTCGAGTTCAACCTACGTAATTTGAAGAATTGAAAGCATAGACGTCATCGAGAAATAATAGGAAGAGCATTGCGTAAAGTGGGCTAAAGAAAGACTGGAATGATACAGGAAATCCTGGAATTGTAAATGTCACCGCTTGCTAATTGGATCTACCCACTTGTTCGTTTGTCAACAAAACCATGAAATACGAATCGGAAGGATGTGCTATCACCTTTAAATGTTTCTTGGTCATGATCATTTTTTTAAAGAAAGCCTACACAATGTTTCTGTAAAGTAACGCAACTCTATAAGATTGCTTAACGCCTACAGTAAAGATGACGTCACGCGATTCACATTCTCATTACTCGTCGTTTCCGCCAGGAAACGATTATTATCGCCAGTTATATCACATTAGCGTATTCAAAGCGTGAATTCAAACGTCATGAAAAACATCGCCTACAACATATATCACAAAAACTCTACAAAAGAACGAAAGACTACTGTCAAGAAAGTTTTTTTCCTCGTTTTTGCTACCATCTGCTACAACTACAACAGTTGAACATATTGCACGCAAATCACACAAAGACGGAGGCTTCCTTCCACAAAACTGCATGAAACTATTCCATGAAACTATTAAAATTAGGATTCCCTTACCTTTGAAAACTAAATCCTTGAAAGAGAAATCTTTCACAATATGTCCTTAACGAGAGAACACGGAAAATTCCAATGAAATTTAATTAAAATGATGCACAAAAAATAGGACACAATATGTTATCCTAGTAGAAGGTAAAATACTACAAGTGGAAGTGAATTGGAAGGTTGAAAAGTAGCACAAGTGTTATCACAAATCGGCCCTAGAGCGTATATGATAAATAAATTCAGTCAGGGCCGCACCACCACACTTTTCTTACCAAACACATTTTACTTACTATTAGAACAATACAGCTAACAATGCTTTACGCAAACGAGCCACTACTCCTTACTACACAAACAGCTCAAGTCTAATTTCGTTTTGGTATGCACGTAAATGAGTAGTAAGTCAGCAAGTAAGCGTATGCAGTAGTAGTAGTATTCTCAAGTTGAATCATTCAATACCAACACCACTGCCTGCAAAGCGCTTTCTGATATTTTGAAGGCGAAGGAAAGGGGGTCCTTGACAAAAAGATGATCAAAAAATTTAATTCATTCACTTTTATGTAGTATTTTTTTCGCAATAAGGATATTCAGTTCTGACAGGACAGAGTGTCAATGAAATAACATTGTTGAACAAGCAACTTATTGTACGATCGCGTCATGCGTCAGTCCTCTCTGAAAGTCGTAATGACTCTAACTCTTCTAACAGCCAGGACACGTTCGTAACTACTTCACTCTACACTAGGAATCTAGCTTCAAAAGATTTAATTCATTCACTTTTATGTAGTATTTTTTTCGCAATAAGGATATTCAGTTCTGGCAGGACAGAGTGTCAATGAAATAACATTGTTGAACAAGCAACTTATTGTACGATCGCGTCCTGCGTCAGTCCTCTCTGAAAGTCGTAATGACTCTAACTCTTCTAACAGCCAGGACACGTTCGTAACTACTTCACTCTACACTAGGAATCTAGCAAAAACTATTTATTTGTTTCATTAGGGAACCCTTCCCGAAACTTTATTCACGTTTTATGTCTTGTCTTGCCTTATGCCGTCTGTCCGTTTTCAACACACTTCATATGTGTGTATGATATGGTGCCTTCTTACGCCTACGATGTTTGCACTATCTCTAGTAAATTCGCAACATAGAATTCGCTCTTATTAGCAAAAATAGCTAAACAAGCGAGAAAACGTTGATTTTTTTTGCAGTAAACTTTCATAAAAAGGGATGATGATGAGAGTGCATACGTTCGCCTTTGTACGTAGAACTTTATGTGATGTGCTTAAGACAAATTGTATTTAACTCTGAATGTGGAATCTCTCTCTCTCTCGCTTACGTTTTCGATACTTTCGTATTTTTTATCACTGAAAAAATACAATACAATACATATATAATGTGAATGACGACGATGATGATCTCCTATATATTATTCTCCTACACTAACCTATACCTGTGTGCCTACCTTCCACTTCCAACTACTTTTAAATATACCTGTTCAGCCGTGCTACTCACTCGGTATTACATTACGTGATGCAGTAAAGGTGATTAGGATCAACAATGCTTGGAGAATGCTTGCATGTTAATGATTGAGAGTATTGTTATACCTGTGGATTTCTCGCCTTGTAAGAAAAATGTGTATTTCATGCCTTCTCTAAAGTATATAACGAGAGAATTGCTTTGCAGTACCTGTATAATACTTTCTAAGATAACTACATACCTATTCTAATCAGCTTCCAACTCAAAAGCATTGCGTGCTACATAGTGTTCCTTGTCTAACGAACAAAGTTGAAAAAGATGTATTCGAGCTTGAATTAGTTTTTTGAATGGTTATTCTCGGCAAAAGAACATATGGCTCACAAAATTATCTTACCTCATGAAGAAGAAAAGTAACAGGTAGACTGCCGAAATGTTTAAAAAATATTTGGTCTATAGATAGTTCACAATTAAGAGTATTCACGGAATTTAAAAAAAAAAAGATTTTTGAAAAAAGTTCCTTAAGAATAAAGCGGTAACTAAATCTGAAAAAAATTCTTGATTCTATTTCATCAACCGATGATGGATCAGTAATACACTTGTTGTTTTAATCAGACTTGAAAAAAATATCACAATAGCACTGCACGAAATCTTCGTCTTAAGCAAAGATTGTGTTTCTACTACCAATACCAATAAATATGAGAGACGTAGGTATATATTGGCAATTCGTGTGCACAATAGTAAAGATGAAATTTTCTGTGAGCAACTTCTTTACGCGTAATAAATACCTAATCACTTTTTAAAGATAAATGTGTAGGAATCTTTACGCTGAAGCTGAACTATGTATGACTCTCGGCTGCTTTGGTGTTAAGTACGTTTTCCAAATAAAAATGCAATGAATGATGATGACATGATTGTCCTCCGCTTCCCATGAATCAGTCATTCAGTGGATGATACTACAAAAAACCTGAGTAATACTAATAATAATCCTTAATAAGAAACATCTTTGGTACAAACTCTGCAACCAGATAGAAGAATGATGGTGAGGATGACTAAACGGGTGAGCTTCTATGCAGCCTCTCATCCATATGCGTATAAAAAGATGGTGTTTTGTTCAATCAATCTAATCTATTTGTTCGTGTCCACTCTTCAGATACTTTGTACTCGTGTTGTTGTCGTCTACAGTGCAGTTAGTAGTTCAAGCCAAACCAACGCAACAATGAAATATTCTCCAAACCCTTGAGAAAAAAATGAACATATTCACGATGTTGACATGCTCTTATCATGCGCAGCCATAGTCATTGATAGGAAAGACTTGGATTTATCTGAAGAGGAGCTTTAAGCATTTTGCGTCTTAATACAAAAATAATCAAACTCATCAGGGAAGATGTATATCATTATCATAAACTTTTTTTTTGCAGCAGGAGCACATGACAATGCAAAGTCCCCAATGTACCTTAACAATCTCTTGAATTCACGTAAAAAATTAAATGGTTTACAAATGAGTTGGTCGTAGGATATATTTTTTAAAAGTATGTGATGATACCAATAATTTTCTTACGATACTTAAGGTATGATGGTACAGAATACATCCTCCGATCGAAGCACGATTACCTCATGTTCTATCAACTTTTTTATTTTAAGATTTAAGTACCTTTTTCCAATGAAAAATAAATACGATTACAACAGTAGTGCATAAAATTGTTACTTTGCTTAAACTAAGCTGAATACTTCAGTTCAGTCGTAACGTATCATTTGACTTTGCCATAGGATATTTACAGACATGCCCATACCCATACACTACTCGAGCTTATTTAATGCTTTTTGAACATGCCGCACTCATTCCTTCATCTTCACTCGATATCGACATTATTCACATTTCACACATCATAGAATGCTGCACATGCTTAAATGATATTCCACATGTCGCAAAAATTATGTTGGTATCCTAATCTAAAAAAATAAGTCGTTCACGTTGAATGTTGTCTGTGGTATGAGATATTTTTGCACGATATCATATCAATTGACTTGTTGATCGCTCCAAAGGCGTATTGTATGCCAAGTGTTCTATATACAAAAAATTCGCAGCATGTATTCCTATATGCGAATATTATTCATGAATAATGCAAGCAATCATATAATGCTACCTGCTATAATATCACTTAATACGATCGAAAAAAAAGTCGCGCGAGTGTCATCTCTCTTTGTATTTTAATTCACTTTCGTACGTACGTAAATGAATGCCATTGTCCATGTGAATCAAATACAGACGTAAGCAAAAGCACTATGAAACTAAGCAAATATATTTGCTTAATTTAAAATATCAATCCGAAAGAAATACTAACACAGATCTTCACGATCAGGCTTACATCTGAAAAAAGCAAATGATTGTTGCATTTTGCATCAGGTACTTCTGCTTTTATTCATTCATTCATTTCATGCATTTTAAAATTCCAACTTCAGTATTGAAAAGAGATATTTTGACTTTTTTTGCAAAATAATATCGATACATACGTACACAGTTTCTTGTACCATACTACGTTCTTTTAGTGAAAAGGATGTTGAATTAAACGTATTATTGCAATTTGCAAATGCGGTGGACTACAAATAAAATCTTCGCCCTTTTTCATTCCTTTCAATGAGCTTGGCCTGAATAAGAGGCTGTTATTACGGCGATCATCACGTCGGTGATATCGCATAACAGATTTTATAATATTCCTCAACTGCAGACTTCACGCTCTTTTAACAAAACTAATTTTATGCAAATAACTATATATTATTTATCCGGCGGGACAGGATTAAAGTCTATTATAGACTCACTACTTAACACTTTACTCAAAGTCAGGAAGAAGACAATAATCGAAATGAATGCGACGTGCGCGAAATTTAAGCATTGTTGAGCTATAGCCAAGAAGTGCAAGTATGTAGTACTTATTTTTCACATCCGAAATGCATTTTACTAGTGGTAGCAGGTAGAACAATATTCTATTTCCGCTTTGTTAGGTAATAAAAATTAGGTATTACAGTGCGGTAAAGTATTGAGGTCATAGAAAGGCTGAGGCTTAAAGTGAGAGGAAAATAAAATTTAAAAAAGTAAGAAATTTGGGTGCTTTTAAAGAAAAAATACTTACTTTTTTATTCGATGGTGCAGTAGTATAAGTTTAGTAGTGGATTCTATTCAACAATTGATTCGAGGTTTTGAAACCTCATGTGCTTTCTCGTGTCTTTAACTTTTGATTTTTTATTATAGTTTCATTCAGTCTCCAACAATAAGGGCACTAAAATTAATATGTAATTTTCTATTTCACCTTATGATAATCACTGCAAACTGTATACTGCGGCAGGAAGGTAGAAGATAACATTTAAATAAATCGTATTTAATATTTTAAATTACTTTGCAAACGTAAACTGGCCAAAGGATTATGTATATTATTTGATAGTTTCAGTTCTTCGAGGAAAATTATATATAATCTGAACTATTTATTCTACAACTATTTATTTATTTGAAATAAAAAAGTATTTGTCAATGAATGAATATTTAAATGCGACATCCGCCTTCCTCTTGTCTCTTTCTACACTGCAAGAGCCAACGAGCCAAACCTTATGGCTGAAAAGCATACATATAGAAAGATTGGTGGTCGTGGTGGTGCATGTAAAAAACTGGTGAGATAAAAGCATGTAAAAGCTTCACAATCGTGAAATGTAGGTATCCTCAGTTCTTGCAACTCAGACTTTTCTATATGGGATTGTTTTATTGAAAGAATTAGTATGCGATGCGGTGAGGTCAGACAGCCACCCTTTTCATTCCATGCAGACGTGGTGTGGTCCATGCCGCCAATACCATGCGTAAAACACTGCTCTGGATGTGGTATACTTTCAATGAGCTACAGATATTATCATCGTAGTTCTTACTAGATATGGGCATTTTGGACTTTTCTTTCTGTTCAACAATGTAATAGGCAATACTTGAATTTCACAGTCTAAAGATATTTTCTTGCATGGCTATGCTATATAATGTCTCATGGAATTCCCTAGAGCAAATAGGTTGTAACGTGTGAATGTATCGGCTTTTGCAGGGAAGACCTCACCAACCGGACCAAAAAACCAAGGGCAATGGTCTTTGTTTCGTTTGAATGCAGAAGAGAGTCTATCCACCTCCTCATTTTTTACCGTTTCACTCACAGGAGAATATGCAAGTAATATAGTAATGTAACGTAACACGCACAACATGTCTACAATGAAATTATTTTGCTTCAAGCATTTTGCCATTATTACCAACAATGAACGATCCCTGAGCCATGTTACAATTCTAAAATGAAACTGACACACGTTCCATGAAGAAGGCAGCGCACCGGAATGGTACAATTCGTTACAGACAAGTTATTGCACTATTGTAGGCATACTTAATCTATACATGGCTCATTTTTTGTGTGGCGAGACGGGATGGATGAACCCATAATCATAGTGATTTTGAGATGTTAAAATGATGCGACATATTTAGCTCATGAAATGAAAGTTGTACTCTTACACTCATGTATTTCCTGTCCATTTAGAGAAGATAAAAAATCTAAAAGATTCTAACACGTTATGCAACATTTCGAAAGTAAGACAATTTAAAAAAACGTGTAAAACGATTACTTACGTTATCCTGGGCGATTCAATGTCCAACAATTAGTAACGGCGATTCCTTCTATGTTTGAAAAAATGTTATCCAGTTAGGTAATGATGGCAATCTTTGTAGAGCAGCTACAGTCAAGAGTTGAATTGAATGTATGAGGTGTCAATTTGTTACATGACCCTGCATATTATCGATGTGTACTACTGGTTTCCAGTCCTAGTCCTAATGCACTTGATTTTTTTAATTTTAAAATAATTTTCCTATTATTCCTTACAAAACAACTAAACAAAAATTTATGACTGTGGGATATCCTCTTTGGGATTCATTTTCTTGGCTGGACATAAACTCACCTAAATTGCAGACGGATGCGACTCGGCTTTAAATGTCGCACAAGTTTCCATGAAAAATTATTTTAAAAAAAGTCAGATACAAAATATTTGACGATCTGCGTCTTTACAGAGAGCCTGTTAGCACCACCACCATTAGATATTATTTATTGTCAGTTTTGCACTTTGATTGGGTACGTAACAGCAGGTTTGTATGACGGAGATTGTCGAAGAAATTTTCATGTTTCTCATGCAATGTGGCTAGATGGCCAATACAATTGAAAATATTTGAAGCTTTTTTACGGTTCAATGCCAAATCCTTAAAACAGTTCACACGCATCTTCGTAAGAAATGTCAACATCAACTTAGCCCACGAAGTAAAGTTTTAGAATCAGAAGAACTTAAGGATTAAGTGGTTACATACTCGGTTGAATTTAATTTCGTTTCATGTAGAGTCTGACCCACTTTTCCACCTAGCATTCCAACACGATCACGTGAAAAAATTATTTTTTTCACTGTTGAGGTAAGCTGCTTAAAAATGTCATACCTGGTTATCTTGCATGAGTGGTATACGTTGAATGCTATAAAATTGCATCCATTGTTGTGAAGAAATCCGCGCACTAACAATAAGCCCCAGCGTAATACTAATACCGCATGCTGTATCACCTCACAATTCTACATTTCATTGTTTAGTGGCGTTGCCCTCAATATTCGCAGTCAGAAGTTTATAGTCGCATTTGAAAAAGAAGGTAAAAACCTGACAGCCATCACACTACCTGTGAATGAACGTAAAATTACAGTTGTAGATTGTAGACTATTTTTTTGTGAAAGAAGCAAAATTGTAACTGTAAATATGTATTACGCGAAAATACTTCTTGATTTCATTACCAGGTTTTCCGACTCTTTGCAGATGCAAAAATTTTAAGGATTCCTCTTGGTATAAGTATGTACCTAGTTGAAAAGAATTTCAAAAGTACTTACTTAGGTACAAAGATTCCTCTTTCGTTTTACAAAATTCGTACAGTAGTCTTGTCTCAAGCTAGACCAGCGAACCGAGAACCCAGTTTTCAAAGCTCATTGTGAATGAAACATTTATTAATGAAAGGCCTACAACTACAAAAGGTCTACCACTTTCATTGACTGCAAGAAAGATTTTAAAATCTTGAGTTGCTGATTGGATACAGGTAAATATGTACATCCGCACAATACAATGAGGATGGTCATTGATCGTTATTGCATCAATTACATGAAAAAATATTTCAATAAAATGAATGAAAGACCTGCATTATCAGGATGAACTATTCGTGGGGAGTGGGTGGTTGTTTGTGGGTGGCGTTTCTCTTTCATTTTACATGAATGATAACCGGGTTTCATTGCATAAACTTTAAGTATAATGAATTTGACAATCTGAAAGAAATGAAAACTAACGATTCGGCAATACTATTACTTGCTTTGAGAACCTAATTCAAAAAATTTTTATTGATTTTCTAATCGAAAGCGATTGAACGGTAAAGAATGATTTGTTTAAAATGAAAATGAGCTGAATGAATAAGTTAAGAAAGCGTTTAATCAAGAGCTCCGGCAGTAAGGTGATAACGTCCTCTTGCACCGGTGGGCATATGTGGACCAACATCAATTCCGTTGTCACAGGTATAGCTGCAAGTTGTGCAAGTGCAGGCAGTGTCTCCAGAGCATGGGCAAGCCTTAATGCTGGCACCGAACCCTGCATTGAAGATCTTCCAGGAGTATGAGTGACTGCAGTAACCTATTCAAATTAAATGCATTAGACATTTCCGAAAAGTGAAATTAAATATTTTTTTTTATCAAATTCTCACAAACCTGCGAATCCAGAGGAGTCAGCTTCCTCACAACCAGGTTGATTTTTTCCACCGTTAACATAAAGGTTAACGTCAGCAGTGTCATGGTCCGAGTCTCCGAGTGTTCCCCGGTTGGTGTGATAAATTGCGACAAAACTGGCATCACCCTGGTGAAGCCTCTTGTCCTTGGAGACTTGCATGGAAAAGAATGGACCTGCGTGTAATGTTACAACACATTGCTTCATATAAGGAACAGTGGTGGCATGTATATAGCATCAACCGTGGTTTATAGATTCCGATATTTACCGGCAGGGTCAAGACCGACGATGGTTCCAATAAGTTGTCCTCCATTTCTATTTCTAATAGCTACTCCAGCAGCTCCGGCAATGTGCGCCCCCAAACTATGACCCACAACGGTGATATCACTCAATTGTATTTGCTTGTTATCACGCAAGAATTCAATAAATTCAGCTACTCTTTGTCCAACTGGACCAACATTTCCCAAAACTGTAATGTATGCACCGGCAGTTTGGAGAGGATTGCCAAGGGTCAATCCGGAGCCAGACAATTTTCCCCAATCAAGCACAATTACATTTTTCCCACCGCGGTTGATGAATGCTTTGAAAGAAAAAGTCAGAACATTTAAAGGAAAATTAATCCTTCAATTAAATTTTTGAATAAATTGTGGTATTATTGCTTACAATTCTTGGTGAGTGTACTCATGGGGCTAGTTGAGTCAGACAGGAAGCCATCAATGATGACAACTGTTGGAGTGTTGGCTCTGATGTTCGAGCTTTCCAAAGAGTTTCGGTTAGCAAACGCAATCTCAATCTTGTCATTCGCATTCCTTTCATTTCAAGAGTAACAATAATTTTAATATAAATGATTAAATCATGGGTAAAATATTCTATGTAGTTTGAAAAATAGAAGATCTTACGGGAAATAGAAATATTTTAAATCGTTGACATCCTTAGAAATTGTGGCATCTGTCTCAGTTTCTGCTTGCACTGAGCAAAAACAGAGAAAGCCCAAAAGGACAAATTTTGATGATCCGAACATGATTCTAATTGATGCTTCCACAATGTCCTTTAGAAAGGTCTATCAAAAAAGTGGTTTATTCTGCTAGACAATTCTCAGACACTCTTGGAACTCTACTTTTGGGATCTGATGATTTTTTTGAATCCCCATTTCAGCTTTTATAGTGCTTCAGAATCTCGTAAAACGTAAAAGTGTCAATGTATTTTTCCTTCTTGCGGGATGATAATTTACAATCAACGCCGGCAAAATGGATAAGAAGATTAGCTAAACGTTCTACTGTGATTAAACTTGACATCTCTGGATTATTTTAGAAAGCTAAATATCATTATCTTACTTTGTGTTAGAAACATGCTACATGAAAACAAAACCAAAACCGATAAAAATTGACTCATTCGACTGAAAATATTTTGCAAACTACATCATTCACACACACGTGGCATGGCATTTCTAAATATTAATTCGCAGTAAAACATACTTGTTAGCGGAAATAATATCATCGGCTTCATGGATTAAGGATTAAAATAACTTTTCAATCCTGATCTTTCCTTATCTTTTATGCAAATCGATCAAGTAGTCATGCGCTGTGATTTAAGTAAGATTTAAATATTGTGATTAATCAAACAGAAGTATTGAACTTGATTATGAAAACAAAAACAGGTAGACAGCCTTGTGCGCAAGCATCAACAAATTAAACAATCGAACATAATATATATATATAAAAGGTCATAAATAATTCTAGTATGGAAGGGTCATATTTCTATTTGGTTGGGCAAGTGTTGGCATCCAATATTTATATTACATGACACGACGATGGATTATTTTGTCTACGGATTTAGTTCTCCATGATTTATGGCACTTCTAGACTTAGACAACACACGTAAAGAACAAAGTGCATGCATGTGGACGTAAAAAGTTCTTGAACTTAAATAATACAATAATGATGACTTGGCAAATAGTTTAAATTTGACTAGATATATAAATTATTTGTGGTTGCGATTGTGATTGTAAGCATTATATCATTGTTATATAACTTCGATAGATTCAGTTTGGTAATATTTTAATCCCGAAATCCAGTTATTAATAATGCTATTTTGAAACAAAATTTATGTACATTGCATTGTGATTTGAAATAATTGCAATGCGGCATGATAATTATTTCGAGATTTGTAGCATTTGACCTGGCCCATTGGATTAAAATGATATAATATTTATTCAAATATGACTTTTTACGTAAGAGCAACCTTTTAGTTCCTAGTTCATTATATTTCCCCTGACAAATCGAATACCCACTACTAACATGAAATAGTTATCAATTTTATTTACTCCAATTGCTCCACATGTAATTTTGTTTGCATTCGGCGAACAATTTTTTAAATTTTTTCTTCTAAAATAATGGGTTTTAAATATTCTGATATCTCAACATTCTCAACCGTATAGGCGCTTAACACTTCAATACTAAAACGTGAGTAAATGATTGAAGAAAAAATATATTTTTTCAAGGCATTCTACATTTCTTCGCATCTTTAAATATGCTGCATTTAAAACTAAATACAATTACAAAACATAAATCCTGTCGCATCAAAGCAAAAGTTTAGGTGATAATCTTAAAAAAAGTTTTTGAGGAAAAATATGCAAAAATATTAATGACTCGGCGTCATGAGATTTGTAGAATTTGGGTTGCGATTGCGATTGGTCTTATCATAGGTAAAACAAAACTAAATTGTAAATCGTTCGAAAATCAGGAACTTTTTTCAATCAATAAATAAAGTGCAAAATATTTACTTGCACAATAGCCAATAAAATCAGAAAACAATGATGAATGGTTTATATGAGTGACGAAGGTTAATCAATAGAGGATTAATATTAATGTAAGTAGTAATGCACATTGTACATGTCGAATAATTTGAAGGTGCCAGGTGCAGCCGAGAAATTGGATTTCAATGCAAACAATTTAATTATAAAATAAATTGTGTTCAAGACACATAAAATATTTACAGGTTTTTGAGTACATGTTTCAAATATTGAAGTTCATTAAAAAGATCGTTTTCAGCAAACCAGTCGGTAGGAGATGTATCGTCCAGCGGTTTCGGATGGTCGGATAATTTTCACCACCTGAAAATATTGGTACATTATTAAAACAATCATACAAAAACAGGGCAGATGTTTAATATGAAGAGTATCAGAATGAAACATTTGCTAATTAAAACTGACTATATAGTTCTGTCGTCCTTACATATAACAAATACTTTAGTTATATACCATATTTTAAATTATAATAATATATGGGAAATAATAA
>JAHZMX010000827.1:0-13051 GCA_027743895.1 Seira musarum | reverse complement strand
GAGCTTTTCTTTTTTCTTTATTGATACCGCCATGTCGACAAGCCAATTTAGGCTTGCGTAGGGCATTGTCCAATTTGCATCCAACTGGAGAATATTTATAGAATTATGAAAAACAAGATTGTTAAATTATGCTCATGCACTGACCTTTTCAAGTACTAGATGTCTTCGTTCCGCAACTATGGGACATCCTTCTTCTTTGATTTTTACTGGGTCTATTGTAAAATCAGGATCGTCTATTGAATTTGCATTTGGTTTCTTATGCTTTCTACCTTTTTTACCGTTACCGATTTTCCCTAAAGCTAAATGCACTAAACTTAAGATAAGGAATGCTTTAATTAAAGTTTTGTAGGTAAAACCGAAGCTCATGTTAGTTAACAGGCTTTTTTCTTATTTCCTTTTTTAAATAAAAATCCTTTCTTAATGTTGAATTTTGTAGAGTTTCTTTGGTTTACCATAAGATGACATGTTAAAATAGGAAAACAAAAGAGAAATCAAACATTTGATCTTCTTTACTCCTTATGCCGAAAATATAACGCCAATACTAAGATCACAATTTAGTATGACTTGCTTGTTGGCTCACAAGTCGTAAATTCGTGTGCAGGTTTAATTGCATATTATAGTTTTTTATTAATGTTTTTTTCTTACATCATTTCTGATACATACTTGTGAAAAAAATTATGCGGACGGATAAATCCATCTTCATTTTAACCAAAACCTATGGCGAATGATTCAAAGCGGCGAAGGAATAAATCTGAGCATGATTTAATGAAATTGAATAAATAAATAGCATCTAATTCCAAAAAGGAAATTACACGACTACCTAGACGTGTTTTTATATGTGCAGAAAATTAAGATACAAAATGTAGACGAAGAAGAACCAAAGAAATGGAATGGATTGGTTTGTTTTAAATGCACTTGTCCCTGGTAAAGAAACATTTTAGAATCTCTGAGACGAATCAATTGTGAGGTGAGGAGGTCATAGGCAATACTTTTTGTTTGGTTTGACTATACTTTGCATTTTATTTCACAGGAAAATGTAAGTGGTATTTTAAATTTAAACGGATACTTTGGAAAATTAATGAAATTAGTTTTTTCTCGACTTCGCTTCTGACAAGCAGTGAAACAACTTTTGGGACAATGTGAAATATTTCGTGAGTTTAAACTATTTTCGTTTATTTCTCTAAAACATCAATTTTTATTCCTTACAAGTAATAAGTTATTCATCATAACAATCATCTAGTTACTAAATACCTTACTAAGAACTAGTCAACTTTTCCAAAAATTTTGTTCTGTACTATCTTCAGAAAAATATTTAACCAATGAAAATAAGTAAACTACAAAGAGTAAATAGATATAAAGTAATTAAAAAAATTAATCATCCTCATCAGGATTGAATAGCTCACATCCATCATAAGAAGGAGACACAGACTCCATGGTTTCGGGGAACCCCACGTTAGTCAAAGTTCTCAAAATGTCCGCTTTCATTGTATCATTCAATTTAGTCTCCCTGCTGAAAACATACCAATCGTTGAACAGTCCATCTGAAGTTCACAGATTCCATGGTTTCGGGGAACCCCACGTTAGTCAAAGTTCTCAAAATGTCCGCTTTCATTGTATCATTCAATTTAGTCTCCCTGCTGAAAACATACCAATCGTTGAACAGTCCATCTGAAGTGCACCTAGCAATCGCCATGCTGCTCTGGTTATCGGTCCAGACAATCGTGAATATTCCGTCCCCTGAAATTTAATTATTTTTTAAAAAAATACGGGAAAAGTGCGTAGAGTTCATTGCATTCATCATAACAGCGTTATCCACCTTCTTTCTGTGCCTCAGGGTTTTCGCTCCGCTCGTTTACGGTGCAATGATTCACCCCTTTCTTAACGACTGCACAATCCTGAATGATGAAATGGTCTCCATTGCCTTCCACGTGCAATTTGAAGCCTTTGATTCTCACCAACGCACACAACTTGGAGAGGTCTTTGCTTTCCGCACCATTGGCTTTTCCAGACATGAGCTTCGATATTCCCTGTACAGCTTGTGAACTGCCAAAGGGAAGATAAAAGCGTGCACCGGCAAACAATTGTAAGCCCTATTCAAATTAAAACAGAATTAATTACACGAATACTTATGATGTGTTCGAATGGTTTGGTTGTTTGAAATAATTCAATTTAATAATTGATCGCACAATGAAAGATTTCGAACTTACCCATTCAACGCTCAAGTCACGCGTGGGTTCCAACTTTAGACAGTTGGGATGGGGCTTCACCGATGAGAAAAACTGGTTGGATGGGGCGGCGAAGCATGTCCCCATCACAGTAAATAAGAGGTAAACACTGAACATTTTTAGCTTTTAAGATGGTTCTAACTGACGCAATAAACGGATTCGGTCGGAGTTTATTTTTTATTTATTTTTATTTTTTCTAACTTTTTAGGTTTGTTTGCTCGGGAGTACGTTCAAAATAGCTGTGATCACAAAGTATACTTAAACATTTACAATAACACAAATCGTAACCGACGCTTTAAAACCGCAAGTCATTTCTAGTAATTTCAATGGCATGATGGTATGAAAAGCATGAATGTGATGCCTGCTCCAAGCTCCAAGTGGATAATAAACATTTTCGCTTCCAAGAATTTTTGATTACTAACTTGCAAAAGCTCATGACAAACATATTTTGTAATGTAGACGATGAGAAGTGGAGTTAACAAGACATCCTAAGCTTCACTGGAGTCTTCATGTTAAATCATTTAGGTAATTTTTTCTATGCAAAGTTTTGTGGTGTTCGCTTTTCTCATGAGCACCTGCATTGGTTTTTGTTTAGGGAATTTCTAGACAATTACATGCATGTCACTTTGTGGTCCATGCTTCGAATTTTCATTCCTAATAATGACCTCATCCTTTTACCGTTTCTTTCCTTTTCAATTACGGAAAACAATATTTCCTTCCGTGTGTATTATCCCTTGAACCCAAACCATTCTGATCGCGGTCAGTTTTTTTCCGAGGGCAAAATCTGTCGCTTATTGTGTGGGGAAAACTATGAATGAAGTTGAAGTCCAATGAATGAAAATCATTGAGATAGTCGCCAAAATGATGAGAGCCAATCAAAAACTGAAATCCATTGGTCAGTTTGTCCAATGACCAAAAATATTATAATAAAAATAATCCACTTGGTGTTCAACACCTGAGTAATTAATGTTCGGAATTGATATCCGTCGTTTGTGCTCATCGCATGTTGTTTTTCAATAATTCCATGCAGATCTATTTTGATAATACAAATATTTTTATTTTTCGTCAATTACAAATATATACTGAAGATGAAAAAACTTAAAAGGAAATTCATAATTTTTTTTTTAAAACTGCTCTGTATTTTTTAAAAATTAAACTCTCAATTGTATTGATATGGTTCAAAGCAAAATGCAAACCGTCATTTTGATTAAACTATCTATTGCAGCACATGCATCGACCATCGACCAAGCAACATTGTGGATATCCGTCGTCGCAGCACATGTAAGCAGAACACTGTAAAATGATATCGTATATAAATAATCGAAACCTCAATTAAAAATTTTATCGCTGAAAGAGTTTTATTAAACTTACGGGGTAACCGCACCGCCAACAGGGCCGTTGCTTGTTCAGAAGGATTGCGTTGAAATCACGTGGACTAACTCCACGGTTGTTTCCATCGTTTTCACGTACTTTGGATCTCCGCTCTTGCTCCGAATTTCCAGCAGATATTTCCAGCAAAATGGCCACAAAAATCATGGCGACAAAGAAAAGGATAATGGGTTTATTGGACCTAGAGTGAAAGAAATCAGGGGCACTGTGAGACAGTTCAAATTTTTCGACGTACCATTAATAATAAATAAATTTTACATTTTGGCTAAATTTTCTTAGAATCTGTTACAAGAGCGTCAGTTCAAATGTACGTTTAACGATTTCGGGAATGCCTTCCAAGTCGTTTCATCCAAACAGTTTTATTTGGGACCGATTTGGTGAACGAGTTAATGATACAAATTCTCAATATTTCTCTCCTATTTATACTAAAAATATTAATGCGGATTTTCGAATTGACTTGACCACATTGAATTTGTAACGGGAAAACGGTTTTAACCTCACAATGTACTAAAGTCGTCGGATTTCAAAATGAATTGTGTATTTGAAGCTTCAATAATTAATTAATTAAATATGTACCTTTTGTATGAAAGTCCATGACCAAAAATTTATGGATACGCAACAAAACAAAATGTGACAATTCGAACATTAGGTCACGCCTAGAAATTTAAATCAGTTGCTGTTCCCCCACCATAATATTGGAAGCATAATAATAATATTGTAGTTTTGTAAACGCATCCATATTTATGAGCTTTGTAGGTTGCAATTGTGTTTACTCGTGTACCCGTTACTATTTATTGATTTGTATGGAATCAAAAATTTTTCCTTTACACCAAGAAAGAAATGATGCATACTGATTTGCTTCTCATGAAATTTAAATGACTGTTATGAAACTCGGACTAGGAGGCACTGCTCCCAAATTTTAAATATTTTTAGGGGGATTTTCCTACTCTCTTCGAGCATAAAAATACAATTCTTCCAATGCAAATTAATTCAAACATTCTAAAAATGAATTCAGATTCATATATATTTCAATTTTCTTTATTGTTACGATTTATTTATGTGCCATTTAATATTGGAATCCATAAAGCACTTCGACTATCACAAAGTGATTTTAATTTTTTATAGACTTTTCATTGAATAATTTCGTTCTGAAATCGGTCCACAGGACAGGCAATGAGCAGAAATAGACACGTATTTTGCAACGTACTTCATTACTTTAAATTACGTACAGTACATATTTAAAACAAGACGAGTCACGATTTTATACCTAAGTCTATTCTAAAAGTGAATAAGGGCTGGAAGTAAGAAATGGAAGAAAATAAGGAAGGCGTCTGGCGTGTATTTGCTTGCACTTTAGTTGTTAATTCATCTTTCATGCTTCTTGATTTTGTAGCAAACTGTAAATGAAAACAGATCCATCGTCTGACGCTGATGCAATTTTTGACCCGTCCCTGAAAGACAAATTGAATCATTGTGACAAATCTGAAACCAGATCTTTATAAAGTTAAAGGGAAACGATTGCCATACTTTGTAATACAAATGTCCAAAACTTCTGTTCGGTGACGACCAAGTAGCCTCTCAACTGCACCGTTTCGAACATCCAAGACTCGAATTACTCCGTCCATTCCAGCACTATAAATGAGGGGGAGTCTTGGGTCCCACAAGAGCTTTGTAAGACCAGCATCTTGACGTGTGCGTAATCGTTCGGTCTAAAGTACACAAAACAGAGCATTAGTACTGCAAATTTGCTTTAAGTGAATGGGTTCACTAAAACAATTTTTACCATAGATCCCAGATCCCAAACAACGAAATGCCCTTTGACTGTTGCACATGCAAGGAAATCCAATCCGGTTTCGGAGGGACTAAAGGCGATGCTCTCCACAGATTCTTCGTCATTTTGGACGGATGCAGTACCCGGTTCAGGAGTGACAGGAAAACATGAGACGGTTTGAATAAGCTGTAATAATAAATCTTGTTTGAACATGTAACATGAAACAAATTGTAAATTGTAAATCATTCAATAAATCAGCATTAATTTACTTTGCCATTCTGAGAACTGAACAATTTGACAGTTCCATCAAGACACCCACAAGCCACGACATTCTTTGAAGAGTGCGCCGCAACGCAAATGATAGGGCTTGGGTTTGCCAAGCCCTTTGTGAAATTAAAAAGGGTGTCCCCAGATTTTAGATCGAAAAGTTTCAGCGTTCCACAAGCATACCCAGCAAGTAACTTTTTCCCTAAAATATAATATTCAAATAAATTAATATTTTTTATGAAATGACCGATGACAACCCAAACACTATAGTTTACTACACAGTTGGATTTGAAAACCTACCATCAGGTAACAATGCAGCATGTTCACATTTCAGGGAGCTCCCCGAATAAATTTTACAATCACCAGTAGGAATTTTCCACATGTATATCGAGCCATCATCACAGCCAGCGAAAAGGACGTTGCTGCCAAAATGCCAAAAACTCCACTGAAACATAATTAGAATACAATTTTAGAAAAAGATTCAAAGTATTTACGATATATTTTATTGAACAAATAGGGTCTAAATTGAATTTATTACCGACAATTCACCGGTTTCAAAGGTTGAGACAAGTTCATTGGAAGCTACCTTCCAAACCTTCACGACTCCAGAGAGATCGGCAGTGCAGGAATAAGTTGAATCCCAACTGAAAGATGCACTCACAACGGAATCCTTATGGCCTCTGCAAATGTCATATAGGTGACTGGCTTTTGATAGATGAATTATCCCAAACATTTGCGACATCATCTTCACCTCCCGTAATGAGCATATTACCAGTACCATCAAATGAGCAGCAAAACACGGAGGATTCTACACAGTTTAAAACCATTAGTTAAACCAAATATCCACTTAATAAGCTCGTTGTCACAATTTTCAACAGACGCACCTTTGTGACTCGTTAAAATGTAATCCGGCTTTTGTCCAGTGAATCCTTCCATTCCAGGACCTTCCTCATCCTCCATATCATCCTCCTCGTCGTCTGCAAAGTCTCCCAAGTCGGTTTCGTCATTATCATCGTCATGAATCTCAATCAGGTCATCTTCATCAAAAGTGTCTTCAATATCGTCACCACCCATGATCTCATCGTCATCCCCGGATGGATCTGGACGTGGAGGGGTTTCGTTTGTCTTCATTTCTATATGTCTGTTTATTTATAATTAAAAAACTAAAACACTAAAAGGCACCTTTTTGTCTATTATACTTGGTAGTCCGCTTCAAGGCCACTTTGGTTTAGGTTTAATTATTTTTTATATCATATTGTTCAATTCAATGCAGTTGGTCTGACATGTGACTGGAATGAAACGTGCGTGTGTGGTCGAATCAAGGGCACACGAAAAAGCACGTAAAAAAGTGTTCGCTCAATGCCCCGTTATTTTGGTACAAGAAAGAGCAGTGCATTTACATAAACATAACCCTTTTTGAGATCACCTTTGTGAGCCGAAAGTTTATTGAAGTCACGAAAATAATCTTTCCTTCCTGACTTTAATGAAACCTTAATGTTCTGAAATATTATACAAGCGATTAAGTAACTTACAAACTGAACAGTTAATTCTCTATTTTTAATTGGACTGTGTGTACCGTGTTTTTCTGAAAAAAATCTTCGATAAATTTTGGTGTGTTTATAATTTGATTGATCAAGTTGGTCGAAATTAGTGTGAAAGCCGGTTACAAGCAAAATAAATAAAATGCCGAAGGAACGAGACATTATCAAAATTATATGGCAGAACTTTGTGAAATCATTAAAGCCAAGGAAGTTTTCCGGGGATCTAATCGGAAAAGATAATTTTGGAAATAAATACTTCGAAATTCCTGCAGGTAAGAAGCACTAGTCTTTTTAATACGTCGCTGTTTAAGGCATATACGTTTATAACTGGGATAAAATATTTTGAGAACAATATTTAACTTGTCAAAGTAATATTGGAATAGTATGTTAAAGTGGACATTTGGGAAACAAGTAATTTAATTAAAATTGTTGGTCTTATTTTACAGATCCGAGTATTGGAAAACGGAAAAGTTCAAGATATTTTGAGCCTAATGTCAAGGACAATTTTAACCCGGAAATGCCAGCAGAGTGGGAAGGTGAGTTACTGTTTACTTACTTTTCTATGTAGTATTTTGAAACATGCAAATTATTTGTTGTTTAATTGAGACACGTGTTACAAAAATTAAATGTCACGTTTCACTTTTTATAGCGTGGCTCCGTGGCAGAAGAAAGGAGCCTCCAACTGAAGAGGAAGTGCTCAAGAACAAGGTTATAGCTGATATGAAAAAGATTAATGCGGCAGAGTTAGAAAAACAATATAATCCTCAAGCTGCCCTAGCTCCTAAAAAAGAGACTATTAACGTAATTGAATTAATTATTCATTTTTTCATTATGAAAGACAACCCACAATTAATTCTGTACAGATACATTTTAATTTTCCATTTCATTTAAACAGGAATTCCCTAAATATGAAGAATATTGAAGTTATGCCTGGAGAAAGTCTGGATCGCGAAGAAAAGAAATAAAAACACAAAAACTGTATAATTTTAGGATAGGATAATACTCCGTTAGTCTTTGTGTAGGAAAAAAACAATATTAGATCATTTAATATTTAACTAGTCTCGTAAATGATTATTTATGATTAATGAATCAAAGTTGGTTTTTGTCTATTCCGCCTGACCGTCAGAATTAAATCGCATTTTCCTTTAAAACTGTTTCTTTCAAATAGTGATTTATTTATTTTTCTACATTTTTTTACATTTTTAAAACATTCAACAAAAACGTACAGGAAAACAATCAACCCTAATTTGAAATGCAAAGTTAAAAGTACTTGGTAAAGTGGTGAAATTTATGAAATACATAATTAAAATTAATATTAAAACGTGTACAGACTTACGGGAAGGGATTTCATTTACTTAAGTTTTAGTTTACAATATGTACTTACTTTTGCTAACCTTATTTTATTACTAACAATAAGAGAGTATAATTTTATAGCCTCTTCGAGTTTTTCTTTTCGTCTTTTTCTCAAAACACAGGCCTGCTTGAACTCACTCAATTTACTTATTTGCTTACCAAAGGTAACTAATCTGTAAATATTTCCAAATTCTTCGAGTTTTTCTTTTCGTCTTTTTCTCAAAATACAGGCCTGCTTGAACTCACTCAATTTACTTATTTGCTTACCAAAGGTAACTAATCTGTAAATATTTCCAAACCATCTGTCAATTAAAAAACGTGCAACAAAACGTAAAAGAATGGATTTTAGCCTCTTCATTGCTTTTAGGCAGTTATAAAAAATTAAAACGTACGTAGATTATTTAAAATCGATGTATTTATTTGTATGTCATGTAGGTTTAAAATAACGTAGGTTCACGCTAATAACTAATTTTATTTAAGCTCTAAATGTCGTGAAAATTGTTCTTTCTTCCTTCGTTTTTAAACTGGGGCTATGGCACAATCCTGGGATGCGGGTTTACACAAGTCATTAACATACAAAGAAGGAAAATGGGAAATCTAAAATATTTTGCACAAGAAAACAAAAGTACTTCTACATTGACCAAAGCAAATTAACTAAAAAATGGCATGGAGCTATAGCTTCGTAGTTTCCGGAAACTCATGCACTGTTCAGTCTTTCCCTTTCGTTCACTACAATCCGACCTTAATTGATTTGAACCGAACCGAACAACATTGGCAATTGGCATAATACTTTATCTTTCTCTCTAAACCATGCTGAAAAATATCTTAGCCTAACTACATGCAAAATATTGGCATTCAGATATACAATTAGAAGTATTATGGTACATTCTTTATATTTTCTGAATTTTTAAGTTTAGCAAGATTTGCTTAGGTATCTTTTCCTGTGTCATTCTCAATGTCATCCGGTGCTTCAGAATCTACTGGATCGTCCTCCGCGTCATCTTCCATTGTGCATCTTGTACATCTAAAAAAAGTTCATACGAGGATTAAGGTGAGAATCTTGCGTCGCAAAAAATTTTTTTTAGAAATTATCTTTGCTACGATAATTTTGCCGTTGGCTACAGCTAATAAAAAAGTTCAAATAGAACACGTGAAGAAGATTTCCATTAAAATTTCTTAACGTCATCAGCACATCATCATTATTATCCTCATCATGATATTATGATTAGAATGAAAATTCTTCATCTTTCCCTTATCAATAATCCAACATTAGCCCAACTGGCATCAACGTAGATTTTTTTTCGATTGTATTAGCATGACAAGAAGTACAAATTATCATGACTCTTCACATTAAAGAGCAAACATGATGTAGTGATAATGATGATGACGATAATAATGATTTGCTAGTAGTGTTGCTGTTCCTCTGTGGGTACATGATTGCAAATTAAATTGTGAATCGAAGCGCATTGAATAATGCATAAAAAGTCGAGCTTACTGTAGACATTTGCACTTGACGCAGCCTCAGGCTTGGGCATAAACCACGACTGGTCTATGTCGATCGGATAGGTGAACGTTGCCCACCGGTCCTGAATATCCTTTTCTTCTGTGAGTGCCTTGAACAGCTCATCAATTGGTTCTTTCAAATCCCCAACTTGGCTGTGCGTGACATGATGGGTAATGTTGGGCTTTGGACAAAGTTCTATTTTTGGAGGAGAACCAACAAACCAAAACCAAACCGCACTATTATTAAGCAATTAAATGTAATTTTCTTTGAGAATGTCTTTGATTCAGAATTGATCTTACCGACACAGGAACAGCACTCATCGTAAAGGTAGGTGAGGCAATCGAAGTCCAAAACCAAACCACACTATTATTAAGCAATTAAATGTAATTTTCTTTGAGAATGTCTTTGATTCAGAATTGATCTTACCGACACAGGAACAGCACTCATCGTAAAGGTATGTGAGGCAATCGAAGCATTCTTTGCAGCAACTACAATTCCTCAGTTCACATTTACAAGCTTGTGTGAGCGTACATTTGGAGACGATACTGGCACAAACGGCTTCATTACAGGAGTTGACTATGTCCACATTTGAAGTCAAGAGGATAAGGGTAGTCACCACGAATGATATGGTCAGAGGCATCCAAAGGGTTGACAATCCACCTTTGTGCCTCCTTCTGGAATCTCGGTTATTATCCAGAGATGCTGTAAATTCAATGTGAGAAAAAAAAGTAAAGTTTTTTTCATGACAAGCGGAAATCGGCGAATGGAAAACGTACAATCAAGAAAGGGAAAAAATAACAAGACTGAATAACACACACGTCACGCTAATTATGAAGTTCATGAAAATCATGTTAGTCATCATTCCGATTCTTGTGTTTTTCTTACTTGCTCCTCCTGAGAGACCACAGTTGTTATTATCTTTTCCCGAAGAAGACCGGATATTCATTGACTTGTCCTTATAATAACGATTGTGTGGCTGATAGATNTAACACACACGTCACGCTAATTATGAAGTTCATGAAAATCATGTTAGTCATCATTCCGATTCTTGTGTTTTTCTTACTTGCTCCTCCTGAGAGACCACAGTTGTTATTATCTTTTCCCGAAGAAGACCGGATATTCATTGACTTGTCCTTATAATAACGATTGTGTGGCTGATAGATTTCTTCTTGTTCTGCTTTATCATTATTACTTGCACTCCATTCAATTCTGTCGGGTAAAAGCCCTTCGTCATGGGACACAGAGTTATCGTGGTAGTCATTTCGGATCATCTTTGATGTGCTCTGTTGCGGGTGAAAATAATAATGCAGATGCAAAATAATGATGAGAGATGTTACTTTATTATTCTTTGCTCCTCCATGAAATGTGAATGATTCTTCGTATTCTATTTTACCTGGGTTGCTTTGTAATCACGCTCGTTGCCGAAGAATGCTTGATCAAGTGGAGAAGAACTTCGATCCTCGGACCCCATTGTTTTCTGAGGAGAGAAAAAGAAAAATATTTATTACCACAGTACAGTCTAAAAAAATTGACCAAAACGTTCCAAGTTTTTTTAAAACAATGATGTGTATGAAAAATGAAAATACAAAATATGCATAGTTAGAATGTTTCTTGAAATTTTGATGATTAAACAGGAGAATGATTTTTTTTTCACATTTTTGATAATTTTCATTTCTGAGAAACATGCATCATCATGTCATGCAAATTCCTTCATTCAAATTCTTGGATTTTAGAAGAACGAAGTAATGGGGTTCGTGAGTGGGTCTACACTTCAGTTTTATCGCAGAATCAAACATGAATATGAAATATGAATATCTATTTTAAAATCTTCCTAAATTACAGTCTCGAAAGGTGCTAGAATCATTAACAACATGACAATGAAAATCTTATTCTTCATGAACATCATACTACAGTGTATTCCGAGCGTATGCAAATCCTTATGTACTCATAATTTTAATTCACAATAATAAGAATTGATTATGCTCAGGTTCTAAGAATAATGCAATAGAGATATACATTACATCGATACCTCTTCCCCTTCCATTGAAGTGAAGTATTATTGGAGTGGAAGGGTTCCAAAATTTGATGATCACCCAGCGTCTGCGTGATTAACGTGAGCGTGATGGAGTTCGACAAGAAAGAATGAAGATCTTTCCAGGGCTAATAATAATGGGGGTTCAACTAAACATGATAAAAATACAGTAATGTAAATATAAGCCTCAAGAGGATACATTTCTTACACTCATCCTTTTAAGACCATGAATCCTCCCAAGTTATCTATCATTTTTTAGCAGTAAATTAAAATTAATAATGACTGGACTAAAGTAAGGCAATTCTTTGTGTTTGTCAAATACAAAATTTAAAGATTTCAGAAATCTTCCATGCAATATCGATGAATGTCCATTTGTATTTACGTGCATAATAATTCGAATTTGAATTGTTTCATCTTCTCCAAAAAAATGGAAAAGCTTCACGGGTCAGGATTATCAAATTCCTAAATTCCAATGGGTTTCGTTTACATTTTGACATAATATTTCCTATTAAATGGATTTGTATAATGTTCAAAATTCGTTTTTTCTTACAATATCAAAATATCAAAGACCGCAAACAATTCCTCATTTCATTTCTTATTTCCAACTTCATCACATAAATAACCGACCTACCTAGTTTAATGTTAATGGAGGTAATGATAATAATCATGATGTGATTATGTACCTTGCAAGATCCCATATTTCTATAGGCTTGCTTTATTGTAATTCACCTGCTCTATTCATGGATGGATATAAAAGATTTTGTTGCTTCGTTTTTGTTGCTGACATGTGATGTAGATGAAACCTATCATTATCTTTTTGGGTAAAAGGGCTTGGCATATTTTTTTTTCATAAAAAGAGAATTTTTTTCTGTTTGATTATCATCAATTTAGCTAGAAAACTATGACTTATTTCTGAATGAATCTTTTTAAGGTAACGAAAACGAAACGAATATTATGGATAAATGTGAT
>JAHZMX010000826.1:0-22591 GCA_027743895.1 Seira musarum | reverse complement strand
AGTTTTCCATGACTCATTCAATTTGTTATACGCATCTCTTGCGTATTTGCCGATTTGTCCCATCTGGAAACCGACCACAAACACATTTCGTTAATGCATTTTGCCAAATCCATCTGAAATTGCAAAATCCATGAAAGGTACATACCCGGGATTATTTATCACAGGAGACATGAATGACTGCATGACTCACACAGCACAACAGCATTTTCTTGTTTGACTAACGATCTGAAAATTCATGGTCAGATAAATATACATAACCTTAGCTTGTCTTTGTTTCAGGTCATCATTTCGCTTAAATAAATATACTCCTCGGGACAATGTCGTCTAATTATGATTGGACCACCCTCGTGATGAATTGGAAAGGAAACAAAACAAAATTAGCAACAATTAGCCGAAAGCATTTCGTTCTGCTTTTAAATATCCACAAAAATGAAAACAATTTAATGAACTCGGTGGTAATATATCAACAATGTCATTAATGCTTCCAGTTTATTACAGATATTAAATATGTATGTAATTGTCTTGTCACCCCTTTCAAGTTCAAGTTTGGGTTCATTCACTTAACACGCGTTGTTCTGTCGAAAAGAAAGCCAATTTTTCCTGGACTTTTACATATTTTTAGAAAACAGGAAATATGATAAGCACAGGTAACTTTAGAATTATAGTTTTCTTTACAAACCTAGCTTTCCATGTAGGGGCCTTGCCGTTTCGCTTTATCAAATGTTCTATTGATGGAGCCGCTGTAATTCACCTGGACACATCAACTTTTCGATTCTTCTTTGTTAAAGCAAGCTTTGTCTGCAACATTGCTTTTGTAATATATCTCGCATCTAGGATAATTCAAAACGTCCTCCTAGAAAGAACCAACCGTAATGATACCTCCCATAATTCCCAAGAATATCGAATGACAATGGGTTACCAGTTTTGCGCTTACGTCCTTCCAGCAGTGATTCAATTGAACACGCTGTGGAAATGGAATGAGGTGCCATTGTTCGTTTGGCAGTATCTCAATTTCTTCAAAAAGTTTCAAGGTTGATATTAATTAAGTTTGTTAAATTGTTTTCTAAAAAGTTTAAATTAATTTAATGTTATTTGTATGAAGTCGATTTCATGCGGCCATGCGAGATCCGAAGCAAATGCATGAAGTTTTTCTCTGGCGTAATATTTATTGGTGTGGCAGTAATGTGTCAAAACTTTCGGATGATGTTGAAGAAACCGAAGCTGCACCATTTTCTTACATCTTTGCTTGAGAATGCAGATGAAGCTATAGTTTTTCATCGAATTCCTCTCATGATGGGAACAATGTGGATGTGGACAATTTTATGGGTAGGGTAAATTTTTTCTATTAATTATTTAATTGTATTTCTATTTTTAGAATGTTCACCAAATTCTTCTTTATTATAGTCAAATGTATGGATTGCCGCCTTACATCCATATCTTTACATCACTTGCAGCTCTTTTGCAATGAAACAATTAGAGTAAGTGAACTGGAGAAAGCATTAACAATGAAACGTGACAAACTTTATTCAGAAATGCAATTTTAATTCTCTAAAGCCCCTGCATCAAACTACCCCGAACGACATCAAATCTTCGTAATCCACGCACCTGCTCTAAGCTCCTTCGTGAAATTCATGTGCTCCATCGCTTCTGGCAGTTATCCTTCGAGGAATGGTTTCTGCCGTATAGCAAAGCAACGATCGTGTGGATTTCCACCATGGCCACATATGGTGTCATCCGACTCACCGGACCAAAATCCTATGTAATGGGTTTCACTGCATTCCTGACCTATATGTACCTGGGAATATTCTACTACAAATTAGGACAAATAGATACGGTATCAGAGAGAACATTGGCAAACTGGAAAAATACTGCTGAAACGAAGAAATTGATGAAGAAATTAATTTCATCTATTCCTGGAGTCAATATAAATGTAGGGAATTTCTACAAGGTCAAGAAAATAACAGTCTTTACTATAATGTGGACTGTACTAAACAATACTATTACCTTATTTCTTCTGTAGTAAAATCAAAATCTAATCAGAAAATAAATATGATAATGATAATAGAAATAGAAATAGTAATGCGTTTTTATTAACATTTGCCGCGATTAAAGCGAATGTTTTTATAATACTGATCCAATTTAAAATTGATCGATAGATAAAGACTTTTATTTCCTTGTAGTCTATTTTTACAATGCCCTAATACTCGCTAATATTTTTAAGTTTGAACTTTCTTTTCTTAAACGACTCAAGAACGAAAAACCGTGCACAAACCACACTCTCATTTTTTTGTTTTGAATCCTGCGTATTTGCATCAGAAACCACAATGTTCCCAAGTCGGAGGTATCAATAAGTGTCCATTAAGCATTTACACTAGACCTAGACCTAGTTACGCCCATCATAGTTTTGCATTAATTAAAGAAGTGTTTAAATGCATATGTAACTGACCCGCGTACATGTTAATACAACGGAAGAAAGTTAAAAGATATTGAAACAATCCCTCAGACACATCTATGACTTAATTATTGGATGGAAAATAACTATGCATTTTGAAGGGTGTTTGTTACTTGTCAACAGTGTGCCCGACTCTGTTAGTAGTGTTCAGAAAAAAAGTAGATACCTACATAAAATTTCTTGTGTACATACTTCTGTTTTGTTCAAATCCGGGAAAAAATGACCTACCTACCCAAGTCTAACAAATAAGCAAATGTTTTATTCAGAAATTCATTTGGCAGTTAAATATTTGAAAAGAATTAAATTTGTGCTTCAGAATTGAAATTGAGGAAGCATTACCCGCCTTCATCATGTAAGGCAATAAGGTTCTATTGATTTATTGTCAATTACAAGCTATTAAACCAAAAACTGTTGTTGTTTATCCCAATTCTATGATTGTGCTCTGTCATTTAATTGCGCTTTGACGAACATTGAATTGAAGAATATTAGCTAAAAAGGTAATGGATTTCTCAACTTTAAACTGCACTACATGAGCAAAATTTTGAAGAAGCATAATTTCAACATGTCTTCTTCAAACATAACAGGCAAAGTCATGGGACTGATTCTGAGTTTATTTTACTTACTTTACTCATTATGGATAAAAATTTTACAAAAATTTAGGATAGATATGTGTAAAAATGCAGGAAAAGGAATAATTGATTCAAAAAACTTCACAACTTTAGCACTATTCACGAATTTTGCATTCCGCGTTGGAACATTGCATTTCCGCTTCGTGCGAAACCCTTTCGGATGCTTTCTCTTGTTAGAAGGCAATTCAAAAAGAAGATTCCTTTTCGTTCGTGCCAGCATCTGTGTCAATATGATATACACACTTATTATTGTCTTACGAATCATTGTTCATTTGGCACATGGAAGAGCTCGCAGATCCCAGGAGTACTTGACAAAAATGACATATCAGTTTTGCGCGTATTTCCTCGGGTCCGTAATTCAGACTAATACTTTGCTCAGGTGGAACGAGCTTCCAAGGTTTATCCGTCATTATCTCCGGTTCTTTAAGAAATTTCAAGGTGAGAATCACATTTCAAGTCGATATCATCCTCATCCTGAGTTCTATTTTGACGTTTTCTCTTTACAGTTGACTTTGTCAGATCAGTAAACGAAGGAAGCATGTGCATGAAGTTCTTCACTGGAATGGTCGTCATTGGGTTTGCTGTAAATGTTCAGAATTTTCTCATGATTATGAAGACGCCGGACCAGCATATATTTTTGACTTCAATGTTGGCAAACCCAAAAGAAACAAATTTTTTGGTTAGACTCCCGTTGATTCTCTTAAACGCTTGGATATGGGCTATTCTTTGGGTATGTGCACATTGCTTATCTAAATTCCTGGTGGACATGGGTATCTAAACCAGCGTTTTGTCTTTAGTCAAATATTTGGACTTATGCATTACATCCATATCTGTACTCAACTTGCATCGTTTTTCTCATGAAAGAAATAGAGTAAGTTCAAGTCATATAATAAAATCTCGTCATTTGAGTATCATCGTTTCAAAACTTTAATCTTTCTTCTATCCAGTCTTTATTATAGATATCCCCGAACGTACCCTCACCTCCGTCGAACGCATACTTGTCTCAGTGTGCTCCGAACACTTTACGTGCTTCACCGATTTTGGCAGGTTTCCTATGAGGAATGGTTCCTCCCGTACAGCAAGGCAAATACAATTGCAATTGGAACTCTTGCTTTGTATGGTGTGATTAAGCTTACAGGTTTAAAGGCTAAACAAATGGGACTGGTTGCAATCCTTAGCTTCTTGTATCTTGGAATGTTCTATTATAAACTTGGAAGGGTTGATGCCGCGTCAGAGAGAACCTTATGGAATTGGAGGACTGCTCCAGGAATAAGCAAGTACACGAGAAAGTTTTTACTCTCTCTCCGCCCTTTCGACATAAATATAGGGAATTATTATAGAGTGACGAGAATGACAGTGATTTCTGTGCTTTGGAATGTTTTAAATAATACGATTACCTTATTTCTACTATAAAACTTTCTCTAACTGTGATGTGATATGACAATAATCAAATTATACTTTAGCAGCGATATTGAAAATTCCAAATTTGTTAATGACGAGGACGTACATGCTGAGAACGAATATTGGCAAACGCGCTATCACCTTTAATTCCAAGTATATTACTCTTGCTTTTCACAGGCTTGATTTTTATTTTTTTGCTTTAGTTATTAAAATTACTGGAACTTTCGAGGTCTACCGTATATTCACTTGATTATAACTTCAGCATAAGATAGAGGCTGCAAAAATACCGTTTCTTGATATCATGCTATTTAGCTAGACGCAACATCGAACCCACCCCGAAAATCTATGAAACTGTAGTGAGCATTTGAGCATGACTCTAGCTTGTTAGTACTCCTCCAGCCCCTCGGACTAACGGTTAGTTAGGTAGTCACCAAAGCATGGTCTCAATTTCCAACAAAGTGGACTAATTAAATTGAAATGATGTGAATGTCCTTTGGCAAAATTCCTCCTACAATCTACAGAGCACCACAATCAAGCTTCTCATATCTACACCCAATATTGTAGTTTACAGAACATTTTATAACTCTCATATCCCTTCTTATCCTCGGAGTAATTTCTTTCTGAAACTAGCTCATTCTACTACAAAATTCCGAGTTTTACTCCTTAAAGTCCTTGAATATACTCAAATATAAATTACTAGCGTAGGATGGTAAACGTAAAGACTTTAAAAGCCAAAACTAAGAAAAATGTATTGAAGGAAAGTAAGAGTTAAGTAAGAGTAAAGTAAGAAAGTTAGTGAGCCTTGATGTAACAATAGTCCAAAGAAGTTTCATCAAAGCGATTTAGAAACCCGATTTTTTTGCAAATTAATCCAATAAAAAATCATTTTGAGTCCAGCCGAGCGACATCCCATTCTGCAGCTACTTGATTTATTTATCATCTTTTTTGCAGTCTAATGCCAGAACCTACGGTTTATACATTTGACCAGGCTAATTAGCCAAAAAGTGATGAAAATATTTTGGAGAAAGAAGTAATCCTTTTCTTGAGTCACGTTCACCCATAAATATAACAATATGTGTACATGCATAATCGTTCAAAAGGAAAAGAAATAAGGACTTTGAGTTATAAAGGTTGAGTATGAAATGAATATGACTTATGCTCTTTATTATCATTATTACTGCAAAAAGGGATCCCTTTTTATTACTTCCTTTCCAAGAAAAGGAGCCGGAGGACTACCCTCTCACAAAAAAGCTTTTAACTCTTTCTTGTCTCTTTAAAGACAGGACAAAATAACACGACACATGAATAGAAAGATATAAATACATTAGATGTACATATTTCACTGCATGAACGGGTATCGTGTATCGTAGTATCGCTTGTCTCATTATAAGCCTTTTTCTCTGTAGATTCCTGGAAATGGGAGACCGGTAGTAGAGGCAATAAAGCTAGAATTGTCAAATGAAAATGGGAAGTAGTAATGCTTTTTTCCGAGTATTATATTTTTAGAAAAAAAATCGCTTGTTACTGAAAGGAATGTCTTTCCATTTGAATATTCAAGAACAAAGAGACAGCCTTTCGAAAAGCTTAAAATCAGACAGGATATTAAAAAGATTTTCTAGACATTTGAACAACGTCCGCTTGTAGCCTACGTACATGATTTTTAATCTTTCCTGAAACCCAGTCTTTGAAAAAAAAATATTCCTTTGTCAACTAAACAATTGCAAATCCGGTAGTGTAGATATTCGCAAACTCAGTGCTAATTTTCAACCATCCATGATCATGATCATAATCGTCATCTCCATAAAATGTACCATGTTATTCTTTTTCTTTCTACTCGGCTTTACTCAACCCGATCACATTACAACACGTGCCGATTGCCAATTCGACATTATATTATTACCACCATTTGTCCTCATAACATGTTTCTTTTTAAGGCTGATTTTCTCGTGCTTACAGAAACTAAATCTGCGCGTGTTTGTGCTTTCGTTCATTTCTTTGCATCAAAATACACAGGTACCTCACAAATGGGTATATCTACAGTTTCATATTACAATTTCTCACAAATCTCAATTCAATTTAAGATTTTCAATTTTCCACGCTTCTCTCATTTCCCTTGAATTTTGACTGTGAGTGGTGTAAGTAGACAGTCTCATTTTTAAATGAAACTTAAGATGTTTTTTTTTCTCGTCAAAATACCTTCTTTTCAGGTCAAATATCGCAAATTGTGAAACTGATAGGATGTGGTGAAATTGTTACAAGAAGACCAGGTTTCTTCGTCTACCGGCTAAAAAGGAAGCCGGTTGGTAGTCAGTGGTAGGTCGGTCTCTCCTCCACTCCACCTCCATCAACGTCGACATGGCGTGTAGACAGCTACTAAACAAAAACAGGTACCACAATTAAAACTCAAGACATTGTTCGATAAGCCCACCACCCCAAACTTCTCATTAAAATCATTTGAGAACAAAGAAACAATAAAGAAAACAGACGGTAAGCGTCCTGGAAGAGCTTTTTTGTCATATTGCAAAAAAAAAAACTGTTCCACATCGTCTTTGAGGATTCTTTTCTTTCAGGTCGGCCTTATAGTAAGTGTTTAAAGAGAATTAATATATTTTTTTCAAAAGTTGTTTTTACTTTAACCCTAAAGCATTGGGCCAAGTAAATGGCCTGGCTTGGCTTGGCTTTGGCTTCTCAATTTTTACGAGTTTATCCCACATGGCATGGCCTGAAAAATACGTTTTGACTTGACGACGACGACAGTAGTGATGTTGATGATGATCATGATCACATCATCACAAAAGAAGAGCAACAGCAGCATTTAAAGCTATGATCGCTTCTTTACTCACTCGCTCACAAGCAACAGAAACATCAACATCACTCACTCATTCACTCGAACTCGAAGTCATATTCATTGTGCAAAAAATACTTCATCGGATATGGGCTGGCTATTATATTATGATTGTATAACACATAAAGCCCAAGCCAGATAGGAACGGAAAGGTCGTTGACTTACTTGTTGGTTTGGTACTACTTACTTACTTTTTTTCTCTGTGTAAAGGACGCTTCTATAACGCTGCGCTGATATGATGTTGGCTGATGATGTGATAGATATAATGATGATGGTGGCGCTATACGCTATAATGCATCATGAGAGACACAAAAAAATTATTATAGGGGCTTTTTTGCATGTTTTTTCGTGAGTATTTTTTTTCCTTATGTAATGCTACGGCGTGAAAATGGGAACAAGAGCCTGAAATGCACTCGTTTAGGTGCCTGGCCTGCCTGGCTTTGCATAGCTTGGCTTAGAAAATCTACACCTTCGAGTTTTTTTTTTCGTTGCTTCAAGTTTCCAAAATATCATAAAGGGCGGCTTCGCAAAAAAATGTGGCGTGGCAGATGGCTGATGAGATGACTCCGATGACTACAAACTATGATTGTATTACTACCATTATCAATTTTTGATGTATCCTCAATAATGAGAGAATACAGTGGAAATACTTAAGAAAATGCATTTTCATTCTTTTCAATGCTGTTACTTGTTACGAGTACAGCAAAATAGACGTGACAGGTTTCTTTTTAAGAAAAAAAAATATCTGCAGTTTTTAAATAAAGCTGTAGTGCAGGTTTTACAAATTTTATTGAGGAATAATTTTAAAAGACTAACGTGAGTTTTCAAAAGTCATCTTTCAAAATTGGATTAACTGGTTTGACAATTTGAAACACTTTTAGAAGATTGGATTCATTTCATGAAAATTGCGAATGATCTCATCGTCTTCATGATAAGTATAACTGCATCATACATTCAATGAGAAAATAAAACAATTTTTCTTTTGCATATTCTCATTCTGAGCATGAGTGAGCACGTGCTCAACTACGAGATTCTAGAATTTGACAAATAATATATCTGCATTTGATTTGATTTTGATTTATTTTTATGTACAGTTTTTATGGAATCTTGAACCATATATCGACTAATGGAGATAATATAACATAACACATAAATACATTCGACAGAAATAGCGGCAGCAGCAATGATTCTCATGTGAGCCTAATCTAAAAAGTGTTTCAGGATTTGATCTTGAGCGACATTGTAATCAGTGACATAAGCAATCACAACAACTAATAATTTCATTCCATTACATAAAGAATTCCCTAATCAGCATACCAAATCTTCTTTATGTAATTTAAAACATGAGAAAATTGAGCTGAGGCAGCTTTTTTTAAAATCAGGCACAGTGAAAGTCGATGGATTTGCCGGCACGTACGAGGAATCTGGGGTAATAAAGCCGGTACATGTGATAAAGCCAGTAGGTATTTTTATTACCGTTTTTAAGTTGTTCAGCAGTACAGCATGCATTAAACAAAGTCAAGTTATAAGAAGAACACGAAATGAAGGAAAGGTAGTGAAATGGATTTCATTATAAACCTCAAATACTTTGTATTTTTTCTCCAGATGCTTTGAATTTTTAAGAGGCAACGTGACGTGATTGTGATGTTTTGAAAAAAAAAACAAAACTCGGCATATTTTTAATGTGTTTTAGTAGTTTTAGTAATAGAAAAGCCAAAGTTCATGTGTACGAATCCTCATGATTTCTCGAGCTCTTTTTAAGAGCTCATCCAGCACACATAAATACATACCATGATTTTATAACCCAAATCCTCCAGTTTATATTGAGGATTAATGTTTATCAAAATGGCTGTCCTCGTTTCATGATTCACATAAGTCATTCTCCATTTAAATTAGAGAGACAGAAAGAAAAGGCAGTGCAAAAGTATTTCTTAAATAACAAATAGCTCAGCATTTCAGCTCCTGAGCTTCCCACTGGAACACCAAAAAAATGTAATCGTTTTATTATCCTGCCACTCAACTCACTGCTTGCTCTCTGTAGCGTTTTTATTGCTGTATTAAACTAATTTTGCTCATATTTTTAACGAGCAGCAGAATTTTTACCTTAAAAATTATTTTTTTATTACAATGCTACACCCATTTTTTTATTGTAAAAAGTATCATAAAGCACGGGAGGCTAGACAAGCGTCGTGTCGTGTTAAGCATTTTGTTGCGATTTTTATGTCGTGGCAAAAAATTATGTGAATTTACTTATTCTATTAAGACGGAAAATTGTAATGCAATTTCCTTTCTTAAAAAATAGCAGATTTTAACTGTGGTATTCGTATGGTGCCACGGATGGGTTCATTGTACGCTTTTGAGGTAGGCTCAACTTCAAGTATTTTTATTTATATTTGGCGGGGTGGCTTAGAATTTTTCTTCAAGATTCTTTGAAGAAGTGCCTTCATCTAATGGAATGGAGGGCACTTGAAGGATAGGCTCACCAGGTGCACATGCGTTGCAGATTTGTTAATTTGGGTACGACAGGAATTTTCATTCCCGCGACTGGTGATGATGTTAAATTTTTTTAAACGAGTTAATATGTAGTTCACCTTGTAATTTGTAATAAGAATGACGCATGAAGAGATTATAACATATTTTTTTTGTTTTCTTCATCCAGGGAATTCACCTTTGCAATTCTACTTCAAGAAAGATTATTTTATTTCTCTTTTCCTGCGTCCTCCTTCTCAAAAAACGAAAATTGTCCATCCGTACCCTTATTAATCTTCCTACAATTTATTTGGTTGTTGTAACATGTTCTTTTTCTACTCTAATTTTTTAATGATTTTTAAAAAGCAAATTGAAAACGCATAATTTATAATTTTTAATGCTCGCTTGCAGTAATGCATATATGCCCACACACTTATATATTTTAAATTGCTGTGCTGCATTGCACATCATCCCACTCTATTTACTTTTATCATGATTCACTGATTACGTATAATTTAACAAAAAAGAACTGCAGGTAATCCGCATAAGATTATATATTTTTCATAGGAAAAAATGGCACTTGCAAATTGCATCGAAGCATCATTTTAATGGTTTCATTCACGTTTCTCGCAGCTGTTGTCATTTCCTGTTGTGAAGTGAATGATGAGGTGCGTGAACCGCACCAGAAACATTGTTGCAATTTTACCTGGCCTGGCCTGCAATACGGAGGACTTCGAACTTATCAGCAGCAGGTCTGCTTTGTCTTCTCGTTCTAGATAATTTTGTGTCTTTCAAATCAACTATAATTTATTCGCAACCGTTTTTATTTAAATGGGTGGAAGGATGAAATGAGTGATGATGAATGAACGCTGACAAAAGAAAGAGATGAACTTTTTTGTTTATAAATTTGAATGATAGCAGTAATTAAAAATGGATCGTTAGCAGAATTGTATGGATGTACGTATGTAATAATTATTTTGGTTGGAGAGCAGAAGATGGATAGTTATTTTTTTTTCAAAATATTAATCCGCAAGCACAAAGGGAATTTTAATTGCTAAAAGTAAGGCAACTTGTTTGAAGTGTGGGGTTTTTTAAGAATACGCCCACGCCAACCAAGTCAACATACTTTAGCACTTTTGTTGTGCTTTGCTTTGATGATGAATAATATGCGTCCATGCAGTAAAATTGCTTTTTTTGATAATTAAGCGTTAATTTTTAAAAAATGTTGAATTAGCTCAGGAGTGGAAATGAGATGAGTCACTTTTTTATGGAGGCTGGTGCTGGTTTATTGTTCTTTGTTGGTTCGCTGCTCTAAAATGTAGTTTTTTTACATAAACTAACAAATTCAATAATTTCAGCTGAAATAGAGCAAAGCTTCATTTTCGACAGCAAATAGATATACGCCCATTAATTATGCGTTCGTTCCTTGCAAGCCGCAGCAGATGATGATTATGCTGACTGAGTGGCAAGTGAGCGAGTGAGTAACAAATTGCAAATTGTTATATTTTTGCGAAGTGGAATGTACAATTTCGGCAGATTTACTTTTAAGGTAGGTATGCATTTGATGTTGATTTATTTTTCCATAGTTCTTTTGACTTTGGAAATCCAAATCCTCGCGATGGAAAATTTTTGTTTGAAAACTTGAAAGCACATAAAATTCTCTTTTACGAGCAATCGATCACACTTTGCCTCGCTGTAAGAACGTTGAATTTTTGCATTTTTCATGTCAATCATTTAGGTAGTCGCGTAGTCTCATCTCGCACTTCAGATGAATTGAGCTCACTAACGAGTTCAGTTTGGGTACAAAACTGAAAATCATGTTTGAAGTCATAAGATAAGGCACAAAGGATAACACCAAATTTGCCAATCATTCTCATCTGAAATGAGTTGGAAGAGGACACTGATCGACTTTTTTTTTGAGAGAGGACACTGAACTACTAATGAGATCAAAGTGAATTAAAAATGGAAATAAAGTTTATCGCTTGCCCGCAGCAGACACGATGCGAGTAATTGGGTTTTATTTTTAGTAGATTAAGGACGTTTTTACCAGAATTGGATGATAAAATAAAAGTGAGGAAAAAAAGCTTCCAGAAGTTTTACAAAAGCTTTACCAACTCTTTTGGAAGATTTATATTTTTTTGTTCAGAATCTCGATCGATTTTTGCATAATTTATGTGCAAATAGATTGTTGAGCAGTTTAGACCAGGTTAAAAGTTTATTGAGTCCAATGAGTAGTTATCAACCGGCAATCGTATTGAGCTTTTTTGCCGTTATTGTAAAAGACACGTTATATTCTGGCAAGCCATATATACCATGCCACGACGACGACATGACTCACAGATCAAATCGCAGTTAATTCAAAAATATTTAAAAGAGATCGCAATGCCTACCTAATTCAATGCAAATTTTTTATGGCTCGAAACAAAAAAGTGTGCCGTTTTTTGTTCCTGTTGAATCGACGAATTAGGAATGAATGTATAAATATATGGAAGAAGATGATGATTATGATTATGATGCATGTGGACTTGCCTTCAGTAAAATATGGCTATAGTAAAAAAAATTTAAACTCATTCACATCAACTCCTTCGTTCGTTCGTTCGGTCGGGCGGCCGGCTGGCTTGGCTTGTACTATTTTTTTATTCAGACTGTGCCACAGAAATGTACACTTATCATTATTTATTATCACAATAAGCAAACTTCATCATCGTCATCATCAACATTACCATAGTACATATACTTTTTTCGCCTCTGGTATCGTATCGCATCATATCTCTGCATTTCTACAAAATTGGCCCTCATATAATCGCACAGAGAGCACAATAGTTCAATAAACTCTAGAAGGAGAAGGACTCTGCCTGCCTGCGCGATGTAAATGGCTTCTCAATGAAGAATTTGAAAAAAATTGGACTGGCCTCGCAATTATATCATCGTCCCATACATAACCCTTCTCCAAAGGGAAGGCAACGCAACGCAACAAGGTTTTCATTGGACCGCAAGAGAGAGAAAAAAAATATCTTGATTTAATAAAAAACGAATTGTGGAAGACCGAAAGGATGAAGATATAATCATATTTTTGCAAGCAAATATAGTCAGGCAGGAAAAATAGATGACAATATGTACATTGCATGCAACATTTTTAAATACTAAGTTTGATTTGACGACCATCCTCTAAATGACTTTAACCGCAGATCGCGAAAGGCACGATACCAGAAAAAAAAACTAACCACAGCCACAAAGTTACAGCTAAATACAGCGCGAGAGAACAAGAGAAGCGATTTGGACTGTCAAGCCAAAAAATTATTTGATCACATCACAACATGCACGCATTTTAAATTAGGGGGAAAACTGGACTACTTATTTAAAACGAACCTTCTTAAGAAGACTGTAAACCTTGACTAGAGTTCTGACTAGCTTCCTTTGTTCATATGATGAATATCATCATCATCATCCATAAAAAATCAGACCATTGCCTTCAGCAAAAAGACTGAAAATACCTACGAGTAGGTAGACCGTCTCACTTTGAAGTCGAGTCGAGTCGACTGGGTATAACTGTACCTCCACTCAATATTGCAATTTCATGCGTGAAAAATTGCATAAACACGATGGGAGACGCCAATTTTATTTCTTTGTCTTTTTATGTACAATCCAATCCACCCACATTTTAGAAACAAGCTCGTCATGTCAAGCATGTCATACACATGCACTTCTTTCTTTCCTTTGTCTCCGCCAACATGAATGCATGCATGAACTCCTTGTCTTGAAATGCACTTTTTTCTTTAAAAAAAAGTGCACTAGAAAAAATGTTGTTTGCTTAACATGATTTCGTTTGTCATCGCCCTCGCCATTTCCCATTGTGCATGAATGCCTTAATTGCTTTTAAAAAGGAACACACGGCCTACCTGAGAGATAATGCGTGTCTCCTCTTAGCATTCAGATTCAGAGAATTTCCTAAAAAAACGAACATGAAAACAAAAATGCCGGTCACGACGACTTCTTACGACGAAAAGATGACGAGTGACAAAAATATCTTGTAAGTACTTTAAACGCGAGAGCATATTTCGTGTATTGTTCAGTTTTTTTTCTTAATCCGATCCATCTGCGAACAAAAATCGTGCAAAAACAAACATCTCATTCTATGGCTACATGGCACAGATGACATTCATTTACATTTTGGTAAAAGTAAACCGCACTCATTGCTTATCCAAAAAGCCAAAATATCAACAAGAGCAAGAAAAAAACGTAACTTTACTTCACGCGAATTTGTTAGAAGAGAAGTCGATTTGCGATTTGCTGCTGCTGTTGCTGTTGATGATGATACGATGTCGTTTTGAATGTATGGGATTATGCGAAAAAACAGAGAGGAGGAAAGAAAGGAACAAAAAAAAGTCCACAACTTTGTGTATACCTTTTCAGTTCTGTTGATGGTGATGCTGTTGTGCGTGAGGTTGTATTTATGACCATGGCCTAGTTAAAGTACGTTAAACTCTTGGGGAGCTCAAAAAGCTTCGTTTTTTCCTCGAAGCTGTATATTAATACTTCTCATCTGCTCGTTTGGGGGTTTAAGTTAAATCATCTTTTTTATTATGAGCTTGACTTTAAATACATTGTATAAGCATATCAGGTACGTATCAGGATTATCTCAGATTTTTACATAAGGAACTACAAAATTAGCGATAGTAAACGATACGTTTGCAATCGTTTCATGACAATTTTTTAAAGAATCTTTTAACTATCTCACCTCAAATTCTACCTCAAACGATATGAATTTGCACATGAATTAAATAATTGAGCGTGCGTGGTTTGAACAATATCAGAGTTGGCAAAAAATTGATTTGACTAAATATTTACGTCTCTTTACGACTCCTCTACCATCCGAATCAGGAATCGATTTGTAGCCCGATAAGATTATAAAAATTTAGGACTTTATTTGCCAAAGACTTGTTCTGAAACATTGATGCGATGTGATGTTGTTGGTTGGTAGGCGTGTTCATCGTGAATGATCGTAGAGGATGGGTACATTGCGATGTTATACAATTTGCAATTACACATCATTTTTATTCTTTCATTCTTTTGTCTCGCAAAATAAACATTTGCACATGCCGGAGGATATGAGTTTACCTTTGCTATTTTTTTTCACTGTACAGAAAAAAACGGATGATAAAATGTGCGAGCGTGGTGGTGAGTGTAAAACATAATGTGCATAACATTTATGAAAAAAAGTATTACAAATGCGGACGTGTATCTATCTAAATGTAATAGACTGTCCGCCTTTTTGCAGCGCGTATCGTGTCGCAAGTCTTTAAGGACGGTCGTTGACTCGCAAAATACTTATACAAAGTCAAGCAACCGCAAAACAGCAAGCATGGTTTAAACTACTACTAAAGCTGTGAGGCTTTGATGCAGAAAATATGTGTACAGTGACTGACTACGAAAAAAAAAAGATGAATTGATGCGGTGTAATGATGATGATGATAATCATTGTAATGCAGGTGTCCTATAGATAAAAAACCTGTAATTATTGGGTTCATTAATGTACAATTTTAAATGCCATTATTATATTAGTATTTCGTAAGGCAATACATTTTTTTGATGATGATGGATATGAAATGTGGATGTAGGGTGGCGTGAACAAACTTTTAAGAGAAGGTAAAAAAATTCTTCTCTGCTGTTATTGCAAAATTTGTAAGTACATCCATGGATAATTGGATAATTTATGGCATAAATTAGCAAACATTTTAATTAAACGCCCAGACCAATCCAAGCCCAGCCAGGTGAGATAAGGCTTAAGATGAAATCGAAATCGAGGTTTGCATTTTAAAACAAATCTTTTATGTGAACCTCTTCTCAAGACTTTTATGCAAATTAATCGCTAATTTACTCATTAGGTATGGAAGAAAGTTTTGGATGTAATGATGTAAATCATCCCATTGAAAATAGAATTTTGTGAGCATTGATTGTCCTTGGAAGATGTCAAATCTGAGAAACGTGAAAAGGAAATTAATAAAAAAAATCTCATAGGACGACCTTACTGTGGAAATCCAGCAACCTTTTATGATTTTACTGGTTGGCTGGCATTTCCTTTCCAAGAGAAAGAAAAAGTTGCATGTCAACTTGCTTGAGCCGATTAATTATAAATGATTGATTACGCCTGTAAAAATGTACTTCATGCATTTGACCGTAAACGATCAAGCCAAGCAAGCTCATCAGAAAAAAGCTGGCATTGCATTTGCTCTGTATCAAAATTTCGATTTAGTCTTTTAAATACCTACTTGCAATAAGTTCGTATAGAGGACAGGGCATGGCAGTTCCACAAAAATGGACAAGATATTTTTATCTCTTTGCTTTGATGAAGATCAAAAGTAAAAAATAGTAAAGTACAAAAGCTTGTTGTCATTACACATTTAGTCTCCTCTTGTAAAAGGTTTTGATTTTTTAATGTAAAAGTGTAGATCTTTTTGGATTCACTAGAGATGGAATAAAAGGATTTGAAGCTTGAGAAGAACAAATAAAGCTGGATAACAAGTTCACTTATTTCTGTGTGGATCCCAATTCTCCTTCAAAAACCTCTGCACTGAGGAACCATGGAGGAGCGACTACGCCGTTCCAGGCGTAGAGGACACCGTCAAGGGTATGCACATGGCGTTGGGTGGAACGTCAAAAATAAACTTTTCTCTTGAACGAAACGAAAGAGATACAATTATAAAGCATTTCCCGATGTTTAGGAACTGAACTAGCAGTGGCAACAAAGCCCGCGTCTGGAAGTGCTTCGTTATCGCTGGGAAGAAGGGGAGAGAAAAGTTTTTTTTCGAAACGGCATGAAACGTTGTTCGTTCATAGTAGGACGACGGAGAAAAGTAGTAGGAGCCAGAGCCAAAGCCAGGATGGTTATGGATGTTTTCCCTTCTCTAGAAATTATATCTTATCCTAGGTTCGGATATGCTTATATCAAAAGTAGCAAGCAAGTTGGATCCCGATGTTTAGGAACTGAACTAGCAGTGGCAACAAAGCCCGCGTCTGGAAGTGCTTCGTTATCGCTGGGAAGAAGGGGAGAGAAAAGTTTTTTTTTTCGAAACGGCATGAAACGTTGTACGTTCATCGTAGGGCGACGGAGAAAAGTAGTAGGAGCCAGAGCCAGAGCCAGGATGGTTATGGATGTTTTCCCTTCTCTAGAAATTATATCTTATCCTAGGTTCGGATATGCTTATATCAAAAGTAGCAAGCAAGTTGGATATATATATTATGTTTATACTTTATATGGCTGAAAAGAGCGGAAATAGAAATGGCTCCTAGAAGTACATTTCTACTGAGACTGAGATGGCAATGGTGACGGCGGCGAGCGAGTCGAGTGACTCATCCTTCTCCAGTAAATAGAGTACCTAAATGTTTATAAGTTGTGCCAATGCCACCATATCATAATATCCCCAAAGAAGAATCCGTTTTCCCGGAATGCCCCATTCCTTTTCTGCTTTCATTTACAAAGACAAATCACTGAAGAGTGGCTGGAATGATATTCGGGGAAGGTACAAAAACATACGCTTCAGGCTTTTCTTGTACGGGCTTTCTCGGCTCCAGGCTTGTCCTTTCCAGAAGAAATTGTATAAATTTTTCTCCAGGAATTGTTCGAGTGCGGGCAAAATGTGCATAGAAAAAGAATGATGTAAAGCCTGGACAAAAAATAATTTTCATTTTTTTTTCGCTTCCCATTTCCGACTCACATGACTAGTGAACTAACTGCTGATACTGTCATCGTAAACTATGATGGAGCAATGTAGCGTGTTTGCATCATGGCATATCAGCTTCAGCTTCTTTTTAAACATCCATTTTCCCGTGAATTTGCCCAAAAAATGAGTAGGAAAAAGGACAAAACAGAAAGAGAGCGAGAGCTAAGAGTTCAGTATAAGTACATTTGCATTGGGCGAAGAGTCCATCTCTCAAAAATATGAGGGAAGACCCGAAAAACCAAAGTTTCACGTTCGTTCGTTTNTTTTTTTTTCGCTTCCCATTTCCGACTCACATGACTAGTGAACTAACTGCTGATACTGTCATCGTAAACTATGATGGAGCAATGTAGCGTGTTTGCATCATGGCATATCAGCTTCAGCTTCTTTTTAAACATCCATTTTCCCGTGAATTTGCCCAAAAAATGAGTAGGAAAAAGGACAAAACAGAAAGAGAGCGAGAGCTAAGAGTTCAGTATAAGTACATTTGCATTGGGCGAAGAGTCCATCTCTCAAAAATTATGAGGGAAGACCCGAAAAACCAAAGTTTCACGTTCGTTCGTTTTTGGTAGGCAAACCCCGACCCCCGACACTTAAGCCAAGACAAGGAAAGAAAAAGGATCACACGATATAAACCTATGGACATAGTCATGCTCAGGCTAGCCAAAAGTAGAACCGAAAGGAGACTTCAAACAAACGTGATGATATGATACAAGCACAGAATGGAGAACGTTCCGTTTCTTCCTGAATACGTGCGCATACTTTTATACTCGTGTTTTATGCAGTGACATGTTATTGATATAACCGCTTTTTTCCAATGCACAGCAAAGTGCATTTTCCTGATGAACTTCTATCATCTTTTTTGTACATACACATTCTATCAGGTATGCTATTTCGGAGTCCGCAAAGTTGGAATGGAATTACCTTTTTTGGATCCGAGAAGGGAAGTAAACAACTCTTGAAAACTTTTTCCAGATGAAATATGAAGTAATGAAAGCGTTTTAGTTAAATGATAATAGCAATGCGGAGCGGAGGCATGTTAAGGAGGAAATGCTTTGAAATAATAGAAATAGGAATTGCTAGAGAGTATTCATGCAAAATGCATACGAAACAAAAGTTCTTTTCCCATCTGACAAAGTGGAGAAAACTTTTTTTTAAAAAAGTTGGTAAAAGAGGAACAAAAAATGCATGAAAGTTGCATCATCATTTTGGCCGAACAGTACAAAACGTTATACGATTTCACCTTCGTTTCGTTTTCGTTGTGAACTCGTACTTCGGGTGGACGTGACTTCGAACCAATGAATTTAGAAGACACTCTTGTAATTCAAGTATTATCATTTAAATGGCCATACAAAGTGGGAAAAAGTACTTTTCCGCGTAAGTCGGGTAAAAAATTCCAAGTAACTATTCCGTACTTTGAAATCAAATCAAAAGGAATCATCAGTAAGGAGATTGCCTATTTCCTTTTTAATGCATTGGTCTTGACTAATTCTTCAAGATTTTGAGATAGTCTCGTCATTTGATTTGCATTTCCATTATCTAACTTTCCATTTCACTTGGTTCCAAAATAAACGAAAGGAAAAGTGTGGCTCAAGGATGGGTCTTGCTATGCAAAAAAAAAAGTTTAGTTCAGTTTGAGTTCTTCTTACACATTCCTTTACTCATAAAACGTACGACAAGAGCATCTAGCGCTAAAAATTCTTTTTGGCTCTGAAAGAGTAAACAACATAAAAAATGTTAACTACTCTCCGGTCCATTTTTTTCTCTTCCCTTACGTAAGTAAACAGACGACATGACATGAACACATTCGGAACACATACCTATACACTCTTTTTCTGGTATAGTCGAGTTTTATAACAAAAATAAACAGCAAACTCGTGAAATGCAAAGATAGAATATTGTGACTATATGTCGATTGTACAGAGCCTAAATTAAGAAAAACAACTTTTTTAAAAAGTCATTGGGAAAAATAGGCATACACAAGCAGGCAGTTGGACCAAAGAACCAGAAGAATCCTACAGAAGTACAGAGTCAAAAAATGGATAATATGATGAATAATGATGGAGGGAAGGATAGAATGCCATGTAAATAGTAATAAACTTGTTTCTTCCACCCAACCTCCATAATACGAATTGCTACGACACAAGGCAAGCAAACCACACTTCAAAAAGTTTAATTTAGAATTTTTGTGTGAATAGTTTTGGCCAAAGCAGAAAAAAAGTGCATCATGGCTATAGCAATAGCAATGACATGGTGTGTGTGGCTGTGGTTCGTTTCAATATTTATCATTGCAAACGATACGTACTTTGTGTGAATAGTTTTGGCCAAAGCAGAAAAAAAGTGCATCATGGCTATAGCAATAGCAATGACATGGTGTGTGTGGCTGTGGTTCGTTTCAATATTTATCATTGCAAACGATACGTACTACCACGAATGAACCACAAGCATAATTTTTTCCCTTGTTTGATTTCCACTACACGATACCAGTAAAGTTCCAACAAAATCTAAAAAGTGTTTTCGAAGCCTTTTTCAGATGATGATGAGATGAGGTCGTGAGAAGATATGTCAATAATGAAAAGCACAAGCCTTGAAATTTCTGAATTGTTTACATCGGTTCCATGATTATAAACCCAAATTACAGAGGTTCCCTTAATCATTAAATCTCGAATGTGGATGGCAATGGAAAAAATTATTAGGACATGATTTCATTTAAGGACTTCTTGTTACCTGATTGGAATAGACCAGGTCAGGGAGAGATTCAGTTACTCGTAACCCTTTTATAGGAGCAATGTATAAGGAACATAAGCACATTCGGTAAAATAATCATTTTAAAAATTTATTATTGAAATTCGTATACCTAAAATGCATCACACTTGAGCAGTTCTCTTGTTTTTTATATTTTTTATCCAGCAGGAGGGAAGTCAAAGGTACAGAAATGAATTCCTAAAACTCTCCTTCCACTCTTCATCCCAATTTTTGGTAAAGTTAGGTTGCCTTCATCTCCATCATTCAACTCAATAAAAAAGCCAAAAACGAAGATTGCATTCATTTTTTTAGCCTTCTGTTCTTTCTGATTTGACTTGACTCTTTTGAATATATAGGGATATGCATGGATCGAATGGAGTAAAAGCTTGTCAAAAGGCTGTAGCACTTTTCTCAGATAATAATGATATCACGTTTTTTCATGCATGTATTAAAACCCCCATCTTAAAATACACACAGAGCGTTTTTGACGAGCAAAGCGAACAGAATAATTTCTGCTTTTTTTCGTAGTTGCAAACACTGTACTCTGACTAGAGAAAGAACATTGATGAACTCCTTTCTATGAAGCCTTCCCTAATGTTATACTGCACTACTGGCTTCGTTAATAGTTTTAGTGGTGGTGGTTGGTTATGATGGTGGTAAGGATATTTCAGAACAAGAACCAAGAGAACTACGCTTTATCAAGTCACTCGTTCACGAGAGCTACAGAGAAGAGCACACTAAAAAATATAGCTGCCGCTTTAGAAAATTTCTGGCAGTTGCAATAGAGCTTCATATCATCTCGTATATTAGTATACAAAAAAAACATGACGAGTAGGTCGGAGGAATGAAGAGTATTTGATAATAATAATGGTTCATACAACTATAAAGTAAACGCAGCTTACACGTTACATCACATCACATTCATGTATTGAGATTCATTCCTTCTTCCACCGCATCGTGCACTCACTCTTTCAAGCTCACTTCACATCACAACACTCAACTCCGACTCACATACTCACATCCCTTTCTCGCTTCAGTGTCAGTCAGTATTATTGCTTTAGGACGAAGAAGAAAGAAAGAAAGAAGAAAAACATCATAAAAAACTGCGTTCAAAACATTGAATCCGGCAAGACTTTCCAGTCAGTCGGCATTCAGTCTCTGGCTGTTGTGCTTCTTCCTCTCACTCTCTCTCGGTAGAATTTTTTTTGTACTGCCAAAAATAAAAGGAGACAAAAATAATAACGTCAGCTCTTGAATTGTCTTCGAAGAGTCCTGATCCTGGAACAAAAAAATTTTCATAAATTTTTAAATAACATTTCACACGATTCCATCAAAGTAATCAGTTCCGGTAGCAGAAGACTCCAGAATATAATACATTTTGTTATTCACGTCAAAAACGTGAATATTACTTTCCGTGACACGACGACATTGTAATACAAATCCAAATTAAACACACGACATTTGTTCAGTTAGATAAAAGTCTTTCTTCTTCTGCTGTGCAAAATAAGTACATGTAGTAGAGACAATGTGTAATTGAAAAAAAAAACAATATTTCCATTTAAATTGATAAGAAACTCGGCCGGCCTGATTTATTTCTAAGAAAATCAGTCTGTTGTGTAACCAGTGCAGTAGTCGTCTCAAGTGCTTATACATTTTTTTGTTTAATTGTAATCGCTTCATCAATAATCACCTCAATTCGATTAAGTTCTTAAAAACAATAAAAAGTTTTATTTCTCGTCAAATCAATCATCATCATCATCAATAACACGAATTGTGATAGACTTGAACTAGTTTTGGAAGATTTATCAACTTCCTAACAATAGTGGTGTTTGCACATTAATTTGATAATAAAAATTGAAATTTTACCTGTTTTATTGTGTCAGTCAATTGAATAAAATTCAAACATTCTTCTTGAAAGCTATGCTTGTCACTCTTGAAATTTTTGTGTAATAAGCAAAAAAACATTTGCAATCAAAGTGTACCAGACACCTCGCATCGTTAAAGAATCAAGAACTTGAGTTTAATTAATTGAGATATAATCTAATCTTAAAGACACTGTGATTTTCGCCACACCACAACTCAGCCAAGAGTGTTTAATCCTTTTGCAATTTACAATTACATCCGGTAATTAGAAGTTAAATACATTTAGTCTTTCTGCTTCGCTTATTTACATAATTGAAAAAAAGCCAGCCGGTGGGTGACGGACGACGTAATCATCCTCTCCTCTGTTTACAAACAAATCTCCAGAAGAGAATGCAATTTCCAGGAAATTGCAAAAGCAGACATTTCGCTTCCAAAGTACATTTGGACAGCATCAACATAAACATTTGAC
>JAHZMX010000825.1:0-26336 GCA_027743895.1 Seira musarum | reverse complement strand
TTTTCTAGAACATCCATTCCGCTAACTACCTTTCCAACAACCACGTTGACACCATTGAGTGCATCTAGTTTCTTTGCAGTTATGAGAAATTGCGAGGCATTTGTATCTGAAAAATATATATGTTCAAAAGGTCTTTCTCGAGAAGCAGGAGAATGCATGATTATTGATTATTGGTATGTATGTGTAGAAATTAAGTATTTTTTGTAGTATTCTTAAGAAGGTTCAACCTTTCCCAGCGTTAACCATCGATACAATTCCAGCTTCCCTGTGTTTCAGACGGAAATTTTCATCGGGAAAACTGTCCCCGTAAATGCTTTTCCCGCATCCTCTTCCTTCCTTGCCAGAGACATCTCCGCCTTGCCATAAAATTCCAGGGATGATTCTATGAATTTCAGTACATTTGTATGATAGTCCTCTTTCTCCCGTGCAGAGACAACGGAAATTTTCAGCAGTGAATGGTACAACATCGGCTCTAAGCTCGATTACAATTTGTCCTAAAGCTTCTCGGTCAGTTTCCAGGCCAAGGAAGACCTAAGAATAAAGAGTTTTATGATACGTGGGTTTCGCGATTTTTCTTTTTTTGAGTGAATAGTTCACCTGTGGCCGGGGATTTCGCATAGCATTTCCTAGAACAGATTCAGTCAAACCATCCCATGGCATTGGTATAGGTTCTTTCCAGTAAAGCGGATAGTAGGAACGAAGTTGCATGCTTTTTTCATGCAGTTCAAAATCCTGCAGTTGTTTTCTCCTTAGGTAAAACGGTTTCACTGACTCGATACGCTGGAACATTTTCAGATTCTCAAAGGTTATTTGAAGCAACTTCATTTGACGATCCCGGCTACGGTTCAAAAGACTCTTTCTTTTTTTCAGCTTGTTGTCGATGGCCGGCTGCAAAGCAATGATGGATTTTATTAAAGTCACGAGTGCCAATAATAAATTTGCAAACCGAATTTTTCAACTAACCTCATTCTCCATAATGCTCGCAATTCGTTGCAGCATCCTTGCATTCTCTCGTTCAATTCGAACAAAATTTGAAACCGACCTGGTTGAAGCTCGTCGGGGAGGTGTAGATGTTTTTAAGCACAATTGGATTGCTTGTGTCAACAATGGGTCGTGCCATTTGCACCCTCTCTCTATGCTTGACCCAAGCGTGTTTCCTAAGTGGGTACTCAGCATCATCACGGCGCCTTGCGCGCAGGCGCATCTTATCCGCATTTGTCTACAAGGGCACAGTTTTTTATCGTTGAATATTATTATGCTATAAAGGATTTATGAAATGTTTGAAGACGTACCGGAAGTCTTCCTGACATTGTGATTGGGTTAAACCTTATCCTCCTTTCTTTATGATATTGATTATAATCCCAATTCAAGAGCTAACAACAGCATCTGGCACCTAAGTTCTAAGTACATATCGTTAATTTGGATCGAAGCTGCGAGGAAACTTGAAAAATATGTTAATTTTGCATGGAATTTATTCTTAAATCGACTACAAAGTTGCTAAGTGTCCAAGCATTTTGAAAAGATACAGACCAACGTGCACTCCCTGACGATGTATTTCTCCATGATTCATCAGTACTTTAAAACAGATCATTTTATACGCATTAAGATAGTATCGGGATAGGATGGGTTTGGATTTGGTTTTAGTTCTTCATCATGAAAACACATAAGCCTTAAAAGTTTTCGCTGGAAATGGAAACTTGCTATCAGAGTACGATTAACAATCGCAAATTTTAATGATTTCACAAAAATCTAACTGTGACCTACCTAATTTATTTTGAAATTGTTTGTTCCAATAGCTTCAATGATCTGGGAATAGACGCAGAAGCGCGGAACATTGGCCAAGGCCGAACAAGTCGCAGTATGTCGTTCTACTGTTCGCAGGCGGATGATGGTAACTTACAAATGCATTTGATTGTAATATTAATTATAATACCCGTTTGATTCACCATGAGTTTTTTTTTATCTGTAGGCTGTGGCTGTGCCACCCGCGAAACTATGCAGTGCCTCATGCAAGATTTTATGTGCGTCGTAAATAAGTCATTTGATTGCCAAGATAAGATGAAGAACGACCTAGCCGCTTTACTAGCTGAAGTAGAACGTCTTCGGCGTGACCTTGAAGCCTCAGAACTCGCGAAAGCTGAATTAGAAAGAAAAATTCAAGAATATATTCATCATAACACCCAACTCCAGCATTGCTTGGAGGAAGAATGTGAAGCACGACGGAATCTGGAAGCGCTCATAATGGAATTGAGGAGCCAAATATGTAGACAAGATGAATACCTAAATACCGCTACGTCAGAAAAAGGTGGCTTGTCTTCATGCTGTAGGGAATTAGAGGTGGAACTACAAAATATGAAAAATCGAATATGTGATCTGGAAGCTGAAAGAGATGAGCTTTTGAGAACAGTAAGGGAATACGAGGGAAGTAAAAATAAAGTTGCAGATTTGCAGAAAGCTTTGGCGGAATGCTGTAAGGAATATTTTATTCAATGTTCTGATTAAAGTAATTTTTTAAAAGTTCTAACTCAGCATTTACAGGTCATTGATTTTTCTTCACAGGTCAACAATGCGACTATCTTCAGAAACAATTGTTTGACTTAAGGGAACAGTACCGACAATTGGAAGGAAAGCTAGACAAAGCCTGCTTTGAGAACAGTCAACTTTGCAAGGAATTGGAATTCATGAAGCAAAGAAGCGCAGAAGATAAGGCTAAATTTGAGGCGGAGTTGTGTAAGCTGCAGGAAAAAAATGCAGCCCTTGAGAGAAGCAAGCTTGAGGCATGTTCAAAAATGAACAATATTTTGAAACAGCATCATGATGAAATGGACAAGCTGAACAGGGAAGCGGAAATGTATAAAGACCAAGTTGACGGTTTACGAGGAAGAAAGGACGAGCTGGAGAGACGACTTCTATGCGGTAATAATAATACAACTGCTCCTTCGGGACAGGACAGCTCAAAATTATTGGAAGAACTTGAAACGTACAAGTGCATGTACGAAACCGAAAAGCAAGCAAGAGAAAAGTTGCAGCAGAAACTGAAGGAGCTTAAGGGACAAGATGAATCGAAGGCAGGTCCATCCAAAGGAACTTTGACGGCTAATAAATCTAAATCAAAATCAAAATCTGCGAATGACATGAAATAAAAATTTTATTCCAAAGCTTTAGTCTTCTATTATTCTTCTCTACAGTGTCTTCAGCTTACTCTAGAGAGGATTTATTGATCAGCAAATTAAAAAGTATTAACTTTAGATACTTTTCCTGAGAATACTTAATTGACCTTATTTTCATATTTCATAAAGGCAGATTTCCATATTCATGCTCATACCTGCATTTCTTTCAGCTCCGCATTTTCCAGCAGTACATAATGAATGAAACAAAAATCAAAATCTCTTTCCCGTCCCCAAACATTATTTTTCAACATTTGTAAACCTTCCTTATTGTTAGAGGTTGTGTATTTCCATTTGTTTGCAGTACAAAGAGAAAGGATCAGTGAAAACTGTAAAAAAGAAAGATTTCAAGATGAACAAAGAGAAAAGTGTACAAGCATTTTCTTTCACATGAGTATGATTACTGCATTATTGATACTTGATAGATGAATGTTGTTGAAAAAACAAACACACGTATGAGCAGAGCCGTCACAAGTCAAAGCCAGAGAGGTACATGTACATGAGAGTAAACCGCGTGTTTCAAGAACATCTGCTTCTACCTTACAAATCATATGTGACTTGTGAGCAATTTTTTTTGTGAGGACATACATAACTTGATATATCTGTTTTTCAAAATTAAATCGTGGTTTTTTAAATAATAAGCTTTCGCTTAAACTAACGGGAGTGGAGTAGTCCATTCGTCGTGAAGTAAAACAATGGCTGAAGGTTTGAAGGTCCGTAATCTTTCACCGTTGTTGCAGGCATGGAGGAATTTCTTGCTGGGGGTAAATTAAAATACTCAATTCAACCTGAGATAGTTTTTATTTTTTAATAATCAATAATTACCATTTTGAAATTAATATTATGTAAATTATGGTTCTGCCTAAAAGAGAAAACACGTTCCGGAACGAGCATCGTTAAGATACACACCTTTAGTTTCTGCACGAGATCAACCTCCCCCAAATCTTCCGGAGGGCGAAGCTCATAAATTATCTGCGAATCATTATTGTAAGCGAGATGGGCGGAGAGAAGCTGCGCCACCATTGCTAATAGTTGATTCATCTAACACCAAACAAATTACTGCTGGAGGGGCGGTGTAAGTAAAACAATTAAAGCGGCATGAGTTCAATAAATTGCGAAATTTAAAGAAAATAGAAATGCATAATTCCATTAATTATTTTATGTAGTGAAGCTAAAGCTGCACCTAAAGCACCCATCACACCTGGAAAGTACTGGGAATTGAGTATGAGGTTCGATTAGTTTGGATTCGAAGTGAGTAAATGTTACGAGATACTAAACTACTCATTGTCAGTGGTTCCTTTGCCATTTCGTCTGCTGACGAACCCGCGAATTTCGTAGAACGATTATACGTTAATCAATAGTTGTAATATTTATAATAGACAAATCTTCAGTCAACTTTCTTAGTACTGTTATTGTAATATTGATAACTTAAATGTGAAATGGAAAAATAAATCTTATATTTCAAATTACCTGAATCATCCAGGCCGAATTCGGATAGAGTATACGAATTGAGTGAGTGCGAATAATAATTATATAGCTTCCAGTTGTTTAAAATTAAGTCATGCAGCCAACTTAAACATAATTTTTTAACTAATTAACACGTTTTTATTTTAGTAATTAAAGTTTTACTTCACAGAAACCGATTAACCGAATGCATTTTCCTTTTCGTATGAACCTTTTCCAATACATAATTGAAAGCTCTGCTGATGATGTTATGCTGAAGAAATCTTTTTCAAATCAAGCTATTTTTCAAAATCAAGTAAGTAATTAGTGGACTTTAATTTTTAAAAAATTATGATCATTTAATTTAAATTATTTTTGTATTCTTTCGAGATAAATTGTACGGAATACGTATCAAGTTTCAAGCATTCATTAATTTCCGTTTATCCCTTCATGTATCAATACTTATAGAAAATGACATGAATTTTGCACTTTAGTATTTATGTAATTTTCGAAGGAAATGAAATCATTGGATTGAATTACTTTTCATTTTTTCTTCTCGTAATCCACACAGATTTACTTGTGAGGAAAACTGCACATTATTTTACTTTTATTGTGAGCAAAATGCAAACTCATATAAGATGCAATGTTCTTTCAAAGAGTTCTAGGTCTGGCTACATTCTTTTGCTCCCGCAGAAGTTCTTATTTTGAACCATCCAATTAAAATCACAAATTTTAAAACTTGCATGTTGTCGAATGATGGGTAATTACTGTTTTCTAATTACCATTACCATATGTAGAAATCACTTTGCTTCGAAAGCAGAATATTTAAAATGACATAAGGTGCGTCACATAAATATGAGGAGGAGCGAAATATGCGATTTTCAAGGGCCGTCTTTAGAATTCAGGTGGATTTATTGTTGCATTATGAACCTTTGTCACAAATTTTAAAACTTGCATGTTGTCGAATGATGGGTAATTACTGTTTTCTAATTACCATTACCATATGTAGAAATCACTTTGCTTCGAAAGCAGAATATTTAAAATGACATATAGTTATGTGCAATTATGGGGCTTATCAGTTTTTTGTAATTATATTACGATATCATGTAAGTATTTATATAGTTCTGTCATTCAACACTGTAGGCATAAAGCATAAAAATTATCTTAAATTGGGCAAAAGTTTAGATAAAATTTTAAGATTTGAAATGAGGATTGCAAGAGATCTATGTCTTTTCATGACGATATGATGCTTATCTCACAATCGACTTCGATTCAACAAGAAGATTCAGTTCCGATCGGGCAAAGCCATTGTTTTCATTTCATGCAAGCTGTATCACAACTTTGCTAACTCCTTTTCTTTTCTTTCTTGTTTCTGCATAAGTCACAGAGACGATATTTGTGATTATTATGACCTAGCTCTTTTTTCTTTATGCATTTGTTGTATTCTCTGAAAATCTTTTCATTTCGCATTTAAGCAGCGAAATAGTGATTGTCATGATTGGAGGATGCGAGTCATGCAATAAAAAACAAGAAACAAGTACGGTTTTGTATGTAGTTCCTCCGTTCCTCCTGAAAGGACTTTTCTGCTTTTTTGTAGTTTCATCTGACAAGCAAGCTTTTTACGTCGTATACTTTATGGCAATTGTAGGTTTTAGGAAAAACTCAAAGAAAACCAATCATAATATATCTTTAACTTCAATGATTCTAATATTTTTGTGTATAGGCATATAATCATCGTCATTATATCTCGTCTCCTCGTCACTAGAAAAGAAGAAAAAAAACAACGAAATGATCTACAACGAGGGGAAGGTATATTTTGTATGCCGGTTTAAAGTAAAAATGTTTTCTCTTTTACGATAAGATATATTCCATTATATGGTATTATTTCAATATTGAATATTTATGGGACATCATCAGCATCGTCATGTCATGTCCTTCATATCAAAACCTTTTCAGGGTTTTTTTTTCGTGTGAGATAAGGTAAGAGGTATGTAGGCAAAATGGTTTGACGTTTTAGAACCAGAACACATTTTGATGAAAGGAGTAAACAGCAATAAAAAAGGCTCTCTTGTAAACAGACGACGAATTTACAATAAACGTCCCCTCGTATCTCGATTACGCGCATCACATCACATCTCATCAAACATACTACAGATTTATGGCGAGTAAAGCCTCTGGTCTGAGCAACTAGGATTTAGTAGAGCCTTGATTTCGTCGACAAGTGCGAGAGATGCCATAAAGTCGATCATTTGAACCCAGTAGCAAAATTTTAAAAAATCCATACAATATATTTTAATATACATACACACAATTAGTGTGCATGCATATCAGCTAATGCAAAAAAAAGAACGGTGGTGGTGGTTCATTGCTTTACTCTTTTCACTCTTGAGAGAATGGATCTGTCTGTGATGTGATGTGATGATCAAAGCCGTATAAAAACATTAAAAACCCTGTTGGAGTTGGAGAGAACGACCTATGCAATATGAATGGGATGTGATGATGAAAAACAGGTAGGTATAAATGAGTAATAAACAAAAACTCAGGTATGAAGTACAAGTGTTTCATCCCCTTACAGACGTAAAACTTTAAGGATAAAAAAACCCTTTCATGTTTATAGCATTAAAGCAATTGCTCTCTACTTAATATCATTCTAGTAACATGACATGGAATAAAAAATGACGTAACGTGCTTGGTCCTTAATACATCTGATTACTTTCCTGCATACATTATTATTGTAGATACACACATACCTACGCATTTACTAAACTCGGCTTTTCATTTTCAAAGTGGAAAAATTCTATGCAGAGCACGACGCCTTGGTAGATTTGATATTTTGGAAAAATGTAAGTTAAACCTCCTCCGCTCTATAAAAAATATTGTGATGGGGTTGTTTCTGATCATGATGGGATGATGATGGTGGATTGCTTCGCTATCGCGATAGAGAATGCAAAGTCAGGAAAGACTGACATCCTGAAAATTTCTAAATATCACAGGTTACCAATGCTTGAAAAAAAAACTAGTAGTGAGCTTTTTCTATATGTGATGGCGATGTGTTTTTGTGACTCAGTCCCAGTGCTTTTCCTCATTGTAGCGAATTTCACACACGGGATTTATTATCATTATTACATTCTTTTTTTCGCATCACCATCATCAGCAATGTCGAAAAATAAAGCAAAGTTGTAGTTGTGATAATAATTCCTTTCAACCTACGACGAGCGAAAAAGTATGTACGTTTCATGATGGCATATATGCCTAGGTATTTTTGAAGTATGCATTATAGTACATCATCAAATAAATCTTTATAAGGATATTGCATTCCCCGAATGCTTTTTTATATATGGATCATCTTCCTTTTTCCCATGTTGCCATTCTTTTGCAATTACTAATGAAAGTTTTGCAGTGCTTGCTTGCTACTCTGCATTGCATATCAGAAACATTATTATGATTATTATTAATGATGGTAAATGGAAAAAGGAATCGTAGCAAGATATTTCTTTCTCACTCTTCTCCCATTCTTTATTCCTCGTGTAGCAGCAAAATCAGCATCAGCAACAGCAGCGTTACGTTTACACTTAAGCGTAGTAGTCATTTATATACCCACACGATAAAACTCAGGTAGGTATTATTCTAAACGAGAACTATGACTATGATGATGAGGAGTGTGCATTCTCGTAAAAGGTAAATTCTCTAAAGTCAGGTTTTTACCGTACAAGTCTTTGCACTGGGTTTAGTTTAAGAGTACTGAACTGAAGTCATGTTTTTTCTCTCCCTTTGAATAAGATATTGCATATTGTGAATATGGGTTTTATTCCACCACCACCACCATCACAATCATCATCATCACAACTTGGTCTTGTTGCTGCTGGTGCTGATGATGAAGTTACCACAATACAAGATCAGACCATACTTAGGTAAAGTTCTATCATCATGTTATTCTAGGTAACTTGATACCTAGCTTTATTGGTATGAAACAGTACTGCAATAGCACCTATTTTCTCTCTTTCATTAATAAACTTGAAGGAACAAGAAAAAAATTGCAAGAGAGAGAGAGAAGAAAGAATTTTTAATATTTATTCATAACATAGTGCATGTAACATTAAGTTTATTTTAATACATTTTCAGTTGATTTTATATTTACAGTGTGTGTGTGTGTGTGAGCTAAATATACCAACTCTGTTGAAGTTTATTAGGCACATCCAAAGTATTATTTGATGATTTTTTAAGAGAGTTTTTAGTGTCGGTATTACACCAATTATGATGTCCAATTCCTTTGCGTGTTCATCATATTGTTTTTTACTTTAGTTTAATGAAACATTTTTCTTCTTAACCATCACAATCATCAACGCGGATTTTGATGATGACTTCGGCGTATTTACATCTCTTATTTACATTACATTAACAACAATTACGTTCAATTGTTATCGTTCTTGTGCTGCTCTCCACTATGAATCATGTAAGTACATACACGAAAAGCTTCAGATTTTTTTTCCAAGTTTAATCCAATTAATGTTAATTTCGTTAATGTTATTAAGCAGTAGTGGTAATACTCGGCCGCACACAAACAATTTAAATACAGGTTTGTGCAATACAATGCAGTTATCAATATAGAGCAGGATATTATTTGATAGTGCAAGTTTGTGTGCCTCTGTCTGAGTGTATATATGTGAGCGTGTGTGGTTAAATGTACATTAATGTGATTCCTCTTTTAAAAAAATTATATGTAAGTCTTTTTACTAACAATAAGTAAATTGAGTTGCATTTTTTGTAGATGTTTGTTTTTGTGAATTTATCAATGATGGAAAAAATTAGCTGAACAAAGGTATTGTATTTTGTATGAATACAATATTATCAACGGCCGTGTGTGCCACATGAGCAAAAAATTAAAGTAACATGTTCAACTCATAAGGTTTGCTTAATACTAGGGCTGCGCAATGAATTTTAAAAAGGAATCAGTAAGTCGTGTAGACATGTTCATTAATTACTTTATGCATTGAACTAATCTGCGAAGTGTGTGCATGAAAGTCAGTAACAAAATACAACCGTGAACTTTGATGGGTCGGTCATTTGTATGGGTTTTTTCTTAATCAAGCATCTTGATCCTATTATGCTAAATCGGTTTTCCTTCAGTAACACCTGCAAAAATAGTCATATTCTGTGATTACGACGAACAAGTTAATTGATTACGCTGTTTACTACTCTTACATTGTGTACTCTTTTGAAATTGATTTGACTTCTACTACGTGCAGTCGTGCTGGTTAAAAGTAAAAGGTTAAAAAAATTGTTTAGCAATATTTTTTGGATTATTAAAATATGCATAAGTTGTTGGGAATTCAAAAACAATTTTGGTTTGAACAAGAAGGACTTGAATGATGCTTTGTTCGTTCTATTTGAAAAAGAAATTCAATTCAAAAGTTAATGTGAATCCTCTGAGTTTTAATCTTTTAATTTAATAATGCTTAATTGCCAAAGTGGTTAAAGTGAGATTATGGAGACGTGCAAATTGCTTTTATGTGAATATCCTCATCAACTATCAAGCAATTTGAATTATCATAATTGCAAATTTATGATCTAGCAAAGGTATATGCTAAAGCATAATTTTAAAAATTTGCGGTGCTCTGAATCATAGTTTGCAAAAGTGGCATATGTTTCAAATAAGCCTCTCAAGTTTTATTTTAAAATTCATTATCAGTAATACATATATCACATATGAAAGATATCTACTTATTTTCAAACTTTTTAGTTGGGTTTTTGTTGCAGAGCCAACAAAAAGATTTGCCAATAGTCAATAAAAAAGTGGGAAGAAAATCCATAATAAAGTTGAGAAAAATTCCCTGTTCGGCGGCTTACAGACATTAAATGTACAAGTCTTTATCCCTCCACAATCTACAGTTATAAGTATGGCATTGGAATGATAAATGATTGAAGAATTGCAAGTCTGCAATTTTTTTTACANACATATATCACATATGAAAGATATCTACTTATTTTCAAACTTTTTAGTTGGGTTTTTGTTGCAGAGCCAACAAAAAGATTTGCCAATAGTCAATAAAAAAGTGGGAAGAAAATCCATAATAAAGTTGAGAAAAATTCCCTGTTCGGCGGCTTACAGACATTAAATGTACAAGTCTTTATCCCTCCACAATCTACAGTTATAAGTATGGCATTGGAATGATAAATGATTGAAGAATTGCAAGTCTGCAATTTTTTTACATTATGCTGAATAGGTTCAATCAGATGCAACAAAAAAAACTAGTTGGCTTTTAGACGTCAAAGAGGATTAAAGAGGATTTTGCACGTACGTACTGCTTGCTCGTGGGTATCACATACATCATCATTATCGTACTACGTGTTTGATTTGTGCTGAGAATACTTTTTTTATTTGACATGACAGACGGAATGTATCCTTTCTCTCTGGATTCATAATAAATTTTAATAGGTAAAGTCAGTTTTTTAAAAATCTTTTGTAAATAGTCCGGTTGGAAAAGGTAGGTTCATAGTTTTCTATGGTTATTTCGTCTATTATGCATCGGTTCAACTTTCATAATTACAGAGCAAAAACTCGTCAAAGAAAGTTGAAAAGTGTATTGTTCCGTACTGTAGGTTNGGGTATCACATACATCATCATTATCGTACTACGTGTTTGATTTGTGCTGAGAATACCTTTTTTATTTGACATGACAGACGGAATGTATCCTTTCTCTCTGGATTCATAATAAATTTGAATAGGTAAAGTCAGTTTTTTAAAATCTTTTGTAAATAGTCCGGTTGGAAAAGGTAGGTTCATAGTTTTTTATGGTTATTTCGTCTATTATGCATCGGTTCAACTTTCATAATTACAGAGCAAAAACTCGTCAAAGAAAGTTCAAAAGTGTATTGTTCCGTACTGTAGGTTTTAAGTTTTAAATAAAAAAATAAGGTGTTTTGAAAAAAAACGATCTAACAATTTGATTGACATTTTGGCATTGGATGCTTACCGACATTACTAATCACTGTATCTGTATGGTATTCAGTTTTACTGCAATTATTGCAATCGATATTTTATGTGATGTGAGCAATGAGAAAGATTAGGCTAAGCTGTAAGAAGTCAGATTTTAGAGTAGTGCGACAATTCATACAGAAAAGTATTACTTATGAAATGTATTCTTTCAATCATGAAGACCCAAAAGAATTTCGTATTTAATTATGGCTTACATTCTCTGTTCCTTTAGTTGGTAGCAAATAGGTTCCTGAATTTAGTCATTGAAGCCACCTAGTCACAAAACCTGCAGCGGACTGTAACAAAAACTATAAAAAGTTGTAGGCGCTTCTTTATTTTGTGTAAGAAAAGTTTGTTTTATTTTTGTATTGTGATCTTTCAATGATCGATTTAATGAGTGACTGCATTTTTGGAGTTCACGCATCAAAACCTTTTGTGTACACAATTGCTCAACTAAAAAGTTTTATGACTGGGTGCATTTTTTATTGAGACTTGTCAGTGGCTTTTTCTTTCCTACAAAGCGATGTAATTCGTATAAAAATGCATTTTTGAGAGGTGCATCCATTTAAATGAATGAGCCGAAGGAAAGAATTGTGAGAAGCTTTACTTGCTCTGAAACCAACAACGAAGTCTCGTCTCATGATGATGCAGTTCAATTTCATTTAGTTAATGTTCTTCCATACAATACCAGGTAGAAATGAAAAAAAAAACTCAACATGGTCAGTTCTGGGATCACAAAAATTTAGGCTCATATGTAAAATGCATGTACATTTATAATCGTTTGCCGTTTTAATCATCAAGAAATCTTGCGTAGGATGATATTTAGCTTATTATGGAATTTACATTTACCTAATCAATAATTACATTTTCTACCCCAAGCATTTTATAGATAATCACAATCGTTGATCGCCAATCGCATTATAAGAATAGAGAATATATAAGGACCAGTCTCTTTGCATTCGCATTACCGTGGTATCCTATAGTTGGGCATTTATATTTTTAGAGCTCAGCGCGGCATTATTGTGGCAATGATGATAAATCAATCAGTATGAAACTAGGTTATGCCCAGTTTTATCTATTGCGCAAGATACTTAAAAAGCGTCTTGTTGGCCTTTCTACAAGTTAAGTGCCAAGATGTACATACTTGCATTCTATTCTATCGTGGGATCAAAGTTTTAACCCTTAAAACTTTTAATGCAGTGATTGTGGTGAGGTAGACAGTCAGAGTAACGTAAAACCAAAATAAATGACAGTCAAAAGTCATAATATTAAGAAATTGACTTTAATATGAACAATACATTACTCAATATTTTATTTAACATTTCATGACTTAAGTATGTACCGGTCTTCATTTAAGTTTTTTTTCTTTGCAGCCAACTTAAACTGAGGTTTGAAACGATTGTTTGGACGCCACCACCTGCACCATTGATGTTGGAGAGACAGGTGAGCGGGAAGCTAAACTAATTGTGGATACAAGTGAATCGGTGTCACTAAAATGTGATGTGACGTGAGAATGGAGAGTACGAAGCTGTTATTTCCAGTTCTCAGAAATGTAGGCGAACAAATTTCAGCGTTTTAAATCGCGGAAATTATCAAGCAAAGTTATGGATTGATAGTGATAGACTGAAGTAAAAGTTCACATTGCAGCATTATTGCTTTCCTACCAAATGTGATGTATCAAATATGAGAAGAACATTTTGAAAGTCGCTTGTGGAAATATAAATACATGGTGAAGCCAACAAACCAATCGATCTGGCGTAGCAGTGCGGTGACAAAAAAGCCGAAAGTTTTGTTGAAGTGATCATCGGGTATCAACAAAGACCGCATTCATCATGGCGTTCAATGAGGTAAGTTTAAGCAAAATGGACTTTTAAATAACGTGTGATAAATAATGATAAATGCATTTGAATCAAATCAAGCATGAAATGGTTCTTTTTTTCAAACGACGATTTTTTGCTTGCCATGCGTGGAAATTGTTTGAATTATGAGATTGAGATGAAAATATTGCGATAATACTAGTGATACTAAATATCAAATCTTTTAACGTTAGAAAATTTACTATTTTCTGTAGTTTATATGTTTATTGTGATGAAGTTCATTTTCATAAATATCAAACCTTGGTTTACATATCCTTGCATGTTTGTTTCATCCCCCTCCTGTCATAAGAGTTGTGTTAGTTATGGCTGCAAAATGTAGAAATAATTCAGAATAATCGGCTTGTGGTTGACTTCCCTTTCTTCATGGTTTCAGTTGAAAATATCAGTTTGAAAAACTTGAAAGTGCATTATTGCAATTCCATTATATTTGTCGGGAGAACCTGTGTAGTTGGCAGCCTGATCTGCTGTTTAAAAAGAATAGACTTCATAGACGAAGAGACAAAATTTTCATATTCAACTTGAATCTAACTTCCGTTGAAAACGCGGATGTTGTTCACTACTCTCCTCTTCTTCATCATCCTCCTACACGCATCATAAAATGCAGGATGGATGCAGAAAATGCGTAGTACTTACTGACAATGAAACCATTTTATTGCAATGAATAGTGGGAACTTTGTAAGCTCCCTATGCGAGTCAAGCCCTCATTTTTCTTCACATTTTTTAGATTATCTCTTTTAACGCCTTTTTCAAATGGAGTTTCTTCTGCAGCATAATAAGTAACATGCTTTTTGTGCACATTACATTCAAACTTCAAAGCAATCACAGGATCACAATAAATGTTGATGGGAAGTTGTTAATTATGAACCTGTCCCATTTTACTGTAAAACTTACTACAAAAAAATATAACATAAAAATCGTTTTCAGCACACTGCATTGTCTCAAACTTGTGCAGACATTTCTACACTAATACTTGGCACAAGTCTCATCATCATCACCATCAACACTCATTTAAATGTCGAGGGTGAACTGAGGCTGCTCCTTGTTTAACACAGTATTTATTCAACGTCCAATAATTAAACATTATTATTGCAAGGCAAACGATGACATCGACATGGATGGCGTGGCGTGGCTTTGAATTTACTATTTGTTTGGAGCTTGTAGTAGCAATGAGAGTGAGTGATGATGATATGATGCCATTTATTTGCTTGAACCTTATCTCTTGTGTAAAGGTAAATCGCGAGCAAGCCAGCATACATGACTTGAGAATAACACACACAAAACTCCGTTTTACTCTCATTTTTGTTGATAATCAAGTCCAAACTCAAGTCGTAAATAATGCGATTGCTTTATAATCTAGATATATTATGTATTTTTATTGGTTGTATTAGCATTTTATCTGGTGAGTATTATACAGTGGTACAAACAAAATGATATGTGCCAATCTACCTAATTGTTGTGCGTAACGTAACTCATCACACTTATGAATGTAATTTTTTGGAGGTTGGGTACATACTTATTATGAGCCTGTCAAGTTTTAATTGCAAAATCACCTTTGCTGCTCATAAAAGTATCATTCATTGCTCACTCACACTTGCAAAAACTGGACTTTAAGTAGTATTATGCTAGTTCTTGCTCAATGACTCACTATCAGTCTTGATTTTGCGAGGGCTCACACATTAGATTACATATGATCTGGTTGTCAGCATTATGGCTCATAAAATTCCGAAAAGGTCGTTTTAAGGTATTCACAAAATCTGTTTTAATCTCTCGATAAATTCCTTATCTTTTAAAAGTATGCGGTGGCAATTGACAGATGAATAGCGAGTAATTGAAATTCAAAACGGAACAAGTCGTGTTACACAATTAAAATAAATCTCCTTTCTTTTTGTCGCTTATAATAAGTTTGTCAGTAGTCATGATAGACTTATTCACTTGCAAAACGATATGCATTATACTTTTTTTTACATAATATTCGAACAAGTACCATACAAAATGACGATAAAAGTAAGTACTTTTAGGGGAATGTTGTTTACGCATCAATGAAGCTCGCAGAAATGTGGAGCCAGTGATAAAAAACGACGCATTTTCACTAACTGATAGTTTAATTCAGGCGTTTGTTGAATTTTCATTCCCGAGTCTTAACTGGTGCCCCGAATCCTTCATGTATATAGAAAAAACAGTCATTGCGCTTAACATGTAAATGTCAAGATGCCAGGCCACTTCGAATTTCGAAGAAAAAAAACGTCCTTTTTTGTGTCATACATATATTTATATATGTGCTGTACTTATTGTACTACATGCCGGCAGAAGCAGGAAGTATAATATTTACAATTAGTATTTATGAAAGGAACGACCTTCATCTTTGTTGGACTTGTACGTATGTAGGATTTGCTCGCGTGATGATTCTGTCACACCACTTCATGTCATATTAGATTTATTGCCAGACAAAAGTAAACACATGAAACGTAATGTAATATGTGTGCATCGCATAGTTCTAAAACTGCCATCGATTGAAATCACTACTATTTTTCAACATGACATTATAACATAACACAAGCCAACTACCATTATATTTTCGCTATTTCGCTGTTTCTGGAAACTCTGATAGTCTTGGCATAAATAAAGTTTTACAAGTTGCGTAGTCCATGAAATTAATATTTATATTTTACGAATCCAGTTGATGAAAAGGGTTTATCCATCATCAACGCACAAATGGGACTCACTCGCCTCGAAAGTGTCAGAGTTGCGACTTACGAAAGAGTCCAAATTATTTAACAATGAATACCCTACTAGCACTTATGCAATGGTTTTTTTAAGTTCCTTTAAATAAAGAATCGTCTCTTGTAAGAACACTTTTATAAAAATTAGTCGTATGTCGAGTGCTTATAGCTCGAGGGCTTTCGTTCACTATAAAATTCAATGAATGCTTTTTACTATATTTTACGACTTTTGCCATATTTGCAATTTTTAAAGCAATCTAGGTGAATTGTAGAGCATTGGCAAGCCACAGCACACTTCATTAATTCAACATTTTCTTTACTTTCATCGAAGTTTCACCGCTGTATGCATAACACCGGCCCCTCGGAGCTAAACCCGTAAACAATTAATGTTGAACTCTATCAATTAGAAACGAACATGAACATTTATTATTTATAAATCAAGTATTTTCGGATGTTTAAAATGCGAATTACCTGTCTTATCTTTTTTGTCTGTCTCTGTATTGTATTAATCATGATTATGATATCATGAATGACATGAATCACACATACATCGGCTTGGCATCTAATAAAGAAAAAAGAAAGCTCTCCAGCGTCATACATGAGAATGGGAATATGAATGTTCATGAAACCAATTCCATTTCTTACTCCAAGCATGCGCATGTGTGATGTGATGAAGGAAGGGTGAAGCCGGTGAAGGTGACGATGAAGACGAAAGAAAGAATTGATGTTGACATTTTATATCATGCTGAAAAATGAAAACATGAACTTTATTTAAATGTATTGATATTAGCAAAGCAATGAGCAATTACTAAAATTGCATAAAAGTAGAAAGTAAAGATATTTCAATGTTTAAAAGCAAATGCCCAGTCGCGTACATTGTGTAAATGCCTATGTACTTTTCCATTGTTCTGAATAACTTTTTAAAGCAAACAATACTGTCTGCGATCTAAGTAAATACGTTCGCAAATTAAGATTTTAGTTGACAAGTGAAAAACAGATTTGATTTGATAATGCGATAGTTTTTTTTTATTCCACCCCCACAACTTTGGTGGTACACAAAGTAGGAGTGAAGCCACAAAATGATTGATTCTGATTCATCTAACGAATTGCAGAAAGTCGATCCCGAGCTAATATTTACGAAGCAGGAAAGGATTGGGAGAGGTTCATTCGGTGAGGTATTCAAAGGAATTGATCGCAGGACGCAGGAAGTTGTTGCCATTAAAATAATTGATCTGGAGGAAGCAGAGGATGAAATCGAAGACATTCAGCAAGAAATTATGGTTAGAACTTGAATTTTTTAAATTATAATTCGGTTAATTATGTTTTTATCCTTATTGCAAGTGTTTGCTTGCGTTTTGTGAGTATAATAGAGATATTTTTTTGTAGAAAGATGTTTATTAATGATTATATTGTTTACACTCTGTGTTTGCACAGGTGCTGAGTCAATGTGACTCCCCATACGTTACAAAGTACTACGGGTAAGCTACACATATAATTTTTTAAATGAAACCTTTGCGTTCAAGTCAGTATAATCCTCACCTTTTTTACGTTTTAGGTCGTACCTGAAGGGAACCAAGCTATGGATCATCATGGAGTACCTGGGAGGGGGTTCAGCGCTAGACCTAATGAAAGCTGGCCCTTTCGAGGAAATTCATATTTCAATCATCCTCCGTGAAGTTCTGAAAGGCCTTGATTATTTACATAGTGAGAGAAAGCTGCATCGCGATATCAAAGGTGGGGAAAGGGTCCATGAAGTATGCTGATATGAATATTTTTAGTAAACATTGGAAAATAACCTGAAAAAATATGCATTTTACTTTTTAGCTGCCAATGTTCTCCTCAGCGAAAATGGTGACGTCAAGCTAGCCGATTTCGGAGTTGCTGGACAGCTTACAAACACAACTTCAAAAAGAAATACTTTTGTCGGTGAGTAAAAAAACGATAACTCATCTGCTGCTAATTGTAAATGGTAGAATGAGGATGACTGATCTTGATTTAAACATTGAACTTGAGTCTTGTTTGTATACTTGCAATTTGCAAGGCATTAAATTTTTCGTGAAAAAGTCTGAAGCGGTGGTCAAGTCATGCAATATTTTTTTAAGCTCTAATCATTGGGTTTTTTGTGTTTTTTTTTCTGTCGGGTTATCTGGACTGCGTCTTCATTGCCGAACATGAAAATAGGGGTAAGCTGATAACACTTACATTTTGTGCCGATTTTTGCAGTTTTTTTATTAATTTTTTTTAAATTTAATTTTTAATTAATTAACTTATTTTTGAAAAAAATTAGACCCCTTTTTGGATGGCCCCGGAAGTGATTAAACAATCTGCGTATGACGCCAAAGCAGATATCTGGTCGCTAGGAATTACAGCAATTGAATTGGCCGAAGGAGAGCCCCCAAATTCCACTATGCATCCCATGAAAGTTTTGTTCTTAATTCCGAAAAATCCTCCGCCTACGCTATCAACGTCGCGTTATTCCAAATTGTTTAAAGAATTTGTTGACGCCTGTCTGAATAAAAATCCAGAAAATCGACCCACAGCAAAGGAGCTCCTGAAGTTTCCCTTTATCAGGAGGGCGAAGAAGAATGCGTACCTAGTGGACTTAATTGACCGCTTTAGGAAATGGAAACTTGAACGAAGTGATGAGTCTGAAACCGAGTCTGATTCAGATAAGTAAGTATAAAACCTTATATCATTATCCATATTCTAACTCATCTCTTGTCTCATACTCAAAGATTCGGCGATTGTCCAAACATTTCATTGGTTTTATACCAATAAAAGTAAATGCAAAAATGGTCTATTTCAGTGAGGATACATTACGCAGGGGTGAAACAGACGTAGATGATCCATGGATCATGACTGTAAAAGGTCCTTCCGCCTCAAATTCGTCTTCCTCACTCGACTCCCTATCTTCTACCTCTTCTACAAGCTCGTTTATTCCCGGTATTTTATCAGGAGTGTCTTCTCAGTCCAATTCTTTAACTTTATCCGTTGAAAACGACGACCAAGCAGACCATCACGCACCGGATGACGATATCGATGATGTGGATTCCCCCCGTCGGTCACATAGCAGTCATTCTTCAATGGGTTCTAATCATATCGATTCTTCGTCACAGCAGTCCTCCCTTCAACACCATGGACCACATTCATCTTCAAGTAGTGGCTCCACCTCATCAGACGAGTATCAAAATCATACTAATGCTTTTACAAAATTCCAAAAACTAGATCAGCAACTTCAACAGCAACAGCAGCAGCAGCAACAACAACAGCAACAAAAGAATTTTCAACAAAGAAATCGTTCAGTGTCTCCACCTTCGTCACAGTCTCAGGGCCCTGCTCCAGTGTTTAAAAATCAGATTCATGTACAAAACTCTCCAATTTTGAGTCACTCTCAAACAAACCACAGGGAAAGAACAGATGCTTCAGCGACAGAAAATAATAATTATGGACAGCAACGACCAAGGGATAGTCCGGAAAGAGGAAAACTCGGAAGTCAGCAGAGAGACCACGGTCTAAGTAAACCTAGTACTTCGCATCATAAAGGGTCTAATCATGTTAACTCGTCTTCATCTAGTAGCAATGGAGTTGTAGCGTCAGTTTTAACACCTATATTAATCGAGGTAAATTTGCAGTCTCTCGGGCTTTCTCCCATGTAAGGATGTCCTATCTTTTGCAATGAGTTAATATACAGGTTGAATCATTAATACAGATGAGGAGGAAACCAGGAACGAACGGAACACAAAAGGCGGAAGTATTGGACGACCTTAGAAGGGCGTTCGAAACTGCCGAGGCAGCTTCGCCAGGATTTTCTGAAATCTTTCTGAGGGAGACACTGTCCAGACTTTTGCCATCTGTTTCAGACGCTAGAATCAAAGCTACGGTGTCGAGAATGTCAAGGTAAAATACAAGCTTACAAGCAAGCATTAACTTGGCTCATTGTTAATTCTTGCTGTTTGAATTTGCTGTGTAATTTCAAAGTTTAACTATTTTTAATTGACAGGGAGAAGTAGAAACAAAGGTGTGCATAAGAATTCTAATCCGAGGCTAACGGAAGCGATATTGAAAGCAGAAGGGAAAATTTGAAAACTGAAATCTTGTTTGTTAATTAATTTAATTAGTGAAGTTTAAGTGTTATTCTCTTTGGCTAAATTTTTGGAGAATCTGTATTGTGTGATTCAGTTTTGTTTTCACTCCCGTCTCTCTACATTTTTCAATTTTGCGTTTTATCTTCCACGATTCTTAAAGTATTTATGTAGTTCGTAATTTAGTAACTTTACTACGCTCAAGAAATGCCAAATTATTACGAAGTTAAAAACTGTGTTAAAAATTTCAGGTATGTACTTTCTTTTGATATAACAGGCTCATGGTCATTGTCGGGCTCAGAGATTTCGAATGGTGTTTTCCAGTTTAAATAAATTTGAAACGGGCTCAATCAGTTTTACTATGAACCTTTTAAAATGTATGTATGTATTAATCAGATTTATTTACTTATCTCACTCAAATTAATCACTACAAGAAAACATCCAAATCTGTAACATCATAAATGTAATAATAATCCTTCTTGAACATGAACATTACATACATCATTCGAAAAGGAAAGTACATTCGAGACTAAACGTAAGTTTAAAATCCTATGCTCTGCATATCGTATAATTAACTTTAAAAGTTTACTCGTTGAATGAATCAGGAAATTAAATTTGCGAATTGTTATTGTAAAACTTATATAACAAGCTGTGAAAACTAAAATACCTGCGCTTCTGAGCAAAGCTTTACATAGACATTATCCATTTTACCTGTGTACTCTTATTCGTAGTAAATAAAATCGCCGTTTTAAGGTAAAATGGAATAAAAATATTCGGAACTTGAGAAACCATAAACATACAACTTTGTCTGTATTTAAAATGGCTAAATCAATATTTTAAAATGTAATATTCCTAAACCTAATTAGAAGTGTGTGCCTCAATCAATTCTGCTGGAAGTGCTGGCCATAATTTGGCTGAAAATTGGTTTTCGGAAACGTCATAAATAATTAAGAACTCATAAATTGTATATCTATTTGTAAATGCATGCCGATGAATTACGACAAATCTATATCTTTTCGCAAGTAAATGAAATATTTTGACAGCTATTATCGCAAAACAAAAATTCTTATTTTCAAAGTTGGATTAATATATACCTTTTTGGTGGTTAGTAGTAAAAAGTTTAGAGAATTGTTGCACGATGGACATGAGCGTAAAAAGGAAAATTAGAGCTAATTTTATGCCTAAACCAAACAGAAATGGAAAAGTTGCCTCATAATTACGAAAATAAAAGATTTTTCTCTCGTTTAAATACGAGAAGTATAGACTTTATTAATGTGAGTAATCACTATTATCAGTTATTCTGGACTTTAGATAGAACTTGTGAGCTTCTTAATTTTTTTACAAGTTTAATAACTATGTGCCTATTCTCCTGCAAAACTGACCCCTGTTTGTTTTCTTTCGTTTCTCATTCAAGTCTGAAAAACTTTAACGTTGGTAAAATAGAAAATACTACGTAATTTAAAACAAAGTATTATTGTTTGGATGTCTGGATAATTTGTGGTTGTGCTGACTTATCTTTAACATCATTTATGCGCATTTTGATTTTCGTTAAGTCAAGTCCTTTACTTGAAAACGGAAGGCAAACGAATAGTATTGCGTGCTGTGTGGTTGATTTTGCGCAAATTTTAATTTTGATATGTTCAATCAATGCCCTCAACGAAGGTATTCTAGGACCTTTTGGGTATATTAGTTTTGGATAGTATTCAATTTTATGTTATTATATTATTATTAATTGATTCATAAAGACTTCAGCAAGAGGAAGTTTTACATGTACATACATTTTATTACAAAGAAGCATCTACGTGCACGTACGTATGGTACTTGTTTGGGATAAATTCACTGATATTTATTTGTGTAATAAATTGTGATCCTGAAACAAGGAAATTATATAACCCATTACGTAGGGCACTAGTTATTATTTAACATTTATTCAAAATGTAACATAAATCACGTTATGTAAAGAAAAAATTATTAAGTTGGTCTTGGTCCGTTGAAACAAATCACACTGGACTGCACTGTCCCACGATTATATTTCCCTCGATAGTTCATTTTTTAACAATTAAGCCCAAATTGATGAAACTGTTTATTTTTAGATACTGTAAATGAAATTAATATGTATTTATTATTGAATATTGACCATTCCATTGTTTGATGACATCAAAGAAAAAACTGATATAGACTTTTACAGTAACGTAGATTAAGTAATATGAAGGCTCTGATAAAATTTAAGCTAACAACAACAATTGGAAAAGAAAGCTATATATGTAGTATTTTATCATAAGTGTATAATGTTCCAAAGACTCACAACTACTGGTTCTTATTAGATATTGTCGTCTAATATTCATTCATTAATATGATTAAGTTATACTTTCATGGAAATATCCTACTTTTATTTCGTTGTTAGCCCATATAGTGTGGAAAAAAGAAATTATCAAGTAAGACAAACTTTAACATCAACAAAAGCTAATACATTATGTTGACAAGTCCAGAAGAAAGTTGTTGATAAGTTTTGTAACGTTGCAGCCTATTTTGTTCGTGTCAAAGCGAAAATGCTATTACAATTTATGTTGTTGATTCTTTGGAGAAACTTTTTAAACTGTATGTAATGAAATTTGTGAAGATGAAAATTATATGTGAAATAAATTTATCACACCCTGTGCCATTTTTGGGTATAATTAACAAAATAATCTATAAAACGGAGTTTGGGAAGTTTTCCATCCTCTTTATTCTTAATCCTTACAAATACAAAGAATCAAATTTATTGTTCACGATTTCTTCATGTCGTTTTTTCGACATCTATCTAAATAAACTTTTGAAATGTGGCTGTAACATAAACCATTTTCTTACTTTATGACACTGTATATATTAATCGATTTATCTTCTCCTACCGACGCCAATTTATTGTCCGATCCCCAAACAACGGACCATACTTGATCGGCATGAGCTTCATGATAAACATGTGCAGAGGACTTTGTCACCATGTCCCATATTCTAACCGTTTTGTCGGCGCTACAAGTAGCAAAGTTGGTTCCGTCGGGCGAGAAAGCAACTCCAAGAACCCACGAACTATGTCCGGACATAGTACCAACTACTTGAAATTCCGTTCTGAAAAATACAACAAATAATATACACATACTAAAATACATATTATAATTAAATTCATAGATTGATGAATATTTTCTAGCATTAGCATAACTTACAAGGCATAAATTTTAACATGTTTGAGGCGAACATAGTCCCGCTGGGATCCACCACGACAGAAACAACACCAAGTGAGTGGCCAACTAACGCCTTTTCTTGCTTTAATTCGTCCTTTTCGTACCTCCATATCTGGAATATAGAATAACTCATGGCTTAGTTCGTAGAAATTGAAAATTCGATTTGTTCAGCATGATATAAAGTTTATCTACCTTCACACTGTCATCGAGAGAACCGGTGATTATCTTACTCCCTTCTAATGGCTGATCAGGACCTCGGTGCCAATCTATCGCCCAAATTGCCTCATCATGGCCACCTTCTTCTTTTATTTCTATGGAAAACTACGGAAATGTTAACACCATATGAATTTAACGCAACAGCAAGTGCTTTCACCACAAAATTAGTGATATCAACAAAAACGGACGCCTGAATCATGGAATGTAGAATAGTAAAATGCATTCATTTAATTCTTTGCAGCATTTAATATTTTGTTAGTAACTCATACTCACCATAACTTATCTGCTAGACGAATATAACAAAGGAAGTAGGAATTAGGTTCTACCTAACATCAAAATCACTCATTTACTTAGACTTAATCCGAGATGTAGTAGACAAATCAAATCATTCATGAACTACTTTAATAAGCAATTCTGAATAAAATCATTCAATTAATTGTCGTGAACAAAAAACCTTCGGGTGCGATACGCTTGCATATCTCATAGACTCACTGTTTTTCTCCAATTTTAAACAATTATCACGATCATTTATGAATGCGTAAATTAATAGTCTAACAATAAATTGAGATAGACAATAGAATGAGTAAGTTTTATAGAAAAAATGCAAGAGCTAGAAGGACAAGAATAACAAAATGTTATAAAATTTCGGCATTTTTTGCTTGACAAAATTTCAATTTTCTGATTCCCGCGAGTTTAATGCCCATGCAGTTCACATGATCGACTTTATTTGAACGGTCGCAAAAGGAGAGAGAAAGAGTTGTTTTTGTTGTCGGTTGGTTTGTTTTAGTATGAAGACGGCCGAAGTGGAATTACCGAAAAGATCGGATCACAGAAAATTAGAATAGAATGCACAAAAATGAAATTGCATTAACGTACCTTCTTTTAATGCCCAGTCCTCCTCAAAAGACAAGAGATATATAAATACACTTTAACTGATGATTAATGATTACTGTGGGAATAGGTGAATGTTGCGTTGATTTCTCCGAAAAAAGAGCGCAGCATCCAGCGATTCCAAAGTTGATAATTAAAGAAGTGGTGCTATTCATTAAATTGCATGTAAATAATATTTTTAAAAGTGTGTGCGTAAACGAAATAATATATTAATTAGCAAATTATCTAAAAATAGAACACAGTTGAAAGAAGGTGAGAATAATAGTACGTTAATTTATTGATAGGCTTTGTTTAATTAGTTCAGTATTTACAATATGTATTATATTGTAGATCAATATCAAATTGCTAAATAATGAAATGTGGTATCAGTGCGAAGTTTCAAATAGATATAGATGAAGATCTTAAGTAACAATTTTTAAATTGCAGTTGTCTCAAAGCTGGAGGGCTTCCTGAAGATTGCCACAACAATTTTCATGCATTCTCGTCAGACAGTGGCATTGTAATATACATAATAACTTTTGGGTAAGTTTGTTATTATTGAGGTAAAGTTATCCATTATCCAATATATTGGAGATATTGCATTGTCTTCGTCTGTTGATATCTTTTTTGATTTCACATTATGTTAAAAGGAAACCACTGGACACTGGACAGTATTACCTAACATCAGTCAACGTCAGCCAAGATGACACCATCTGATCGAGCAACGGTTCCTTGTAAATCTCTTCCAGTGTTCAGAAAAAACCGAACACCTCTGCAGCCCAGGAGAGTAGATGAACAGTTATTTACCACTCCTCAATCATCCACCAGTAGACGCGAGCCTGAAACAACCGAAACAGAAAAAAGGCTCGCTGATAAAATAGGCGAGCTACGATCTAAATTAGAACAGAAATCGACAACCATCGCTGCACTAGATTCAAGAAACAGTGAGCTGATTGACGAAATCGACCAAAAGGCAGAAGAAATAAAAAGCTTACAACTTTTGTTAGAAAAACAAAAGAAGAATAGCGACCAACTGCAGGACGAATTGAATGTTGTTTTAGAAGATAAGGAAGCACAATGTGAAAAACTATTGCGCACTGAACAAATGTTGCAGAATTCAAAGTCATCCCTTCAAGAAGCACAAAATGAGTTGAGGAAGATATCACAAGAAAGTAGCGAGTTCAAAAAAGAAATGGAGGCATGGAGAAGTAAGACACACAAGATCCAAGCAGATTTTGAGCTCTTTCGACAAGATCAAGACGCGTTATTGTCCGAGGTAAAAGTGGAGCGAGATAAATATCGAATTCATTTGGAAGACATACAGCGAGAACTTGCCGACTGTAGAGAAAAATCGGAATACTACCAAAGCTTGGCAGATTCAGCAAATGAGAAAATAAAAAAATTCAGGGACGACCTGCTTGAAGCCGAAGAAGAATTTAGCACAACCATCAATAAGTTATCGCTTGACATTGAGAAAGAGCATACACGTGCTTTAGCTCTTGAAAATGCAAATATGGAGCTGCAGAAGAGGCTGGCCGATGTACAGGAAAAGTTGTCAGCAAAATCAAAGGAGTTGGAGGCAAACGTATGCGAAAAGGACGCTCTCGTTGAAAGTCTCAAGAAGGACTTTGAGCAGAAGGAAAAAAATATGAATGCTGAAAAGGTCGAAGAATTGAAAGCTAAGGCGGAAGAAATAAAAAGCTTACAACTTCTTTTAGAAAAACAGGAGAAGAATTACGCCCAACTGCAGGACGAACTGAATGTTGT
>JAHZMX010000824.1:0-34075 GCA_027743895.1 Seira musarum | reverse complement strand
CTTTAAAGCCACCTTACAATTGCAAATAATATGTAATAAGTCATGATTTCAGATTGCTTGTATTGATTAGCAAAATAATAAAATAAAGTATTTATTACATATATTAAAACTCATACAATCGTATTTTTAGCCATCATTTTTTATTTGATTTGATTTTTGCATGTTTCCGTTGAGTTCTGAGAGCTTTTAGCCAAAAGTCGGGTGGATAAGGGCATCTTGAGATCCAAATGATTTACGTTCAGATGTTTACCTAGGCATAAAAAGCGCGAAATGTGGTGCTTGACTCACTAAACAATAATAAATACACATGTAAGAAAATGATCATGTGAAAGTATGAAGTCCTTTTAAGCGCTTATAAATTAGTTTCATTAAATTTTAATTCAAGGAGATCAAAAGTTCGTCAGAATACATAGATTTTTTTGCTATACACACAAAAGTGAATTCGATTTCAACCAACAATCCACAAAGGCACAGAATTATTGATAACTGATGAATAGTCGAAATGGTACGAGACAAGAATCCCACACTTCAAAGGACTTGTGTCATCTGCAGAAAGAAAATTTCAACGAATTTAAATTTGAAATGTGCGAACACTAGTTCCAAATGTGACACCCAAGTTTCTGGAGCTCAGCAAAGGAGTGATGGCTGGTCTTTGCAAGCTATCTTCGTGGAGTCATTTTGTATGGCATTTGGATTGCCAGCAAATCATCCATTTGTGTCGTTGTTTATCAATGAAAAAGAGAAAAGTACTAAGGGACGGTTGTGCTACCAGTGTTTTGAGGATATTAGCAAACTCCATCATATATTCTGGCAATTCCAAAGTCTAGAGAGAAAGTTGTCGGATCTTCAAACTGAATTTATGCAGCGTTTACGGTTTAATTATGATGCGGTCCCTGTGCCCGTCATATTCTCAAGCTTGGGAGTGTCCGACTTGGAAAATAATTTAGACCAGTTGAAGTATGACGAAGTGGTCAAAATTTTGTTTGAAAGTAAGTGTCATAAAATGTTAAGACTATGACGGCCTCGTCTGGCGTTATTATTTTTTCTCCTTGATAACTGGTTTCTTTTCATTTTGCTTGTCTTAATTTCTAGAAATAAAGGATACGAAAGAAAACTGGCCGAAACCTCAATACATTGGTAGATGGAAGGACGCTTTGGAAAATGCTGGGAAAATTGGACTCGAAATGAAGAATGTGGATCTTGTCTCCCTTATAAATCCTGATGCGTGTGCTAAGGGAGCAGAGGCTAAATCAAAAACAGAGCCGATAGTAAAGGAAGCCAGTACGACTTCATTCCCATCGACCGAGGACCACGATTACTTGAACATTCAATCATCATCAACATCAACTCGTCCACCTAAGCGTGAAGCTTCTACCGCTGTATCCTTACTTGTGGACGCTATTACTCAAGAAGACGGTGATGAAGGTGACGTCTTAATAGCAGTTGATCGTAACCAAAGAACCGGTTCGCCGAAAAAGAAGAAGTCCATTGTCAATAAACGGAAGAGAAGTAGAAGCAATTCCCGAAAATTTCAGCCAGTTAGAATTGGGATGGGACAAAACCAAAATGGAAAGGAGGAGATGAGGTTCCTATGCGTTGAGGATCCCGAAATATGTAGCCGAACTTATAGCAGCCGAAAGCATTTAAAAAACCACGTCAAAATTTTTCATAAAGGTATGAATTTTGATTTTATTATGCTCAGTCCAACTTTAAGCGTATGTGTAACTATTCAGCTCTTACCGTTTGCATTTTCAGGAAGAAAATTTATTTGCGATTATGAAAATTGTANCAAAACCAAAATGGAAAGGAGGAGATGAGGTTCCTATGCGTTGAGGATCCCGAAATATGTAGCCGAACTTATAGCAGCCGAAAGCATTTAAAAAACCACGTCAAAATTTTTCATAAAGGTATGAATTTTGATTTTATTATGCTCAGTCCAACTTTAAGAATATGTGTAACTATTCAGCTCTTACCGTTTGCATTTTCAGGAAGAAAATTTATTTGCGATTATGAAAATTGTACATCACGATACGAGACGGAGGAGAAACTGGAAGCTCACAAAGTCAAAGTTCATGAAAAGAGAGCTGAAACTGAAATATGCGAAGCTTGTGGTGTGGAGCTTCCGCGCAAAGACATGAAACGCCATTACTACTTACGTCATGTTGGAATTGGAAAATTCTCCTGTGACGTATGCTCAATGGACTTCAATGATTCGGAAGATTTCAACAAGCACGAGCAACTTCACAAAGAATCTGAATTCCCGTTTTTATGCGTTGTTTGCTCGATGCTGTTCACAAATTCAATCGATCTCAGGAGTCATGTTGTGAGCAACCATTTGTCTAGTGGTCTGAAATGTGAAGTTTGTGGAATTATGAAACCAAACGACTTTCTTTTGCGTCGTCACATGAAGTGTCATGAAAAAATCAAATCATTTGTGTGTTCTGAATGTGGAAAGTCATTCGTTAGTCGAGCGTATCTAAATTATCACATGGAACATAACCACGAAAATGCTGGAAAAAGGTATCCGTGTGAAATTTGTGGTAAAACGTTTTCCCATTTGAAAAATGTTTTACGACATAAGGTAACGCATCAAGACGAGAAACCCTACAAGTGTAAAATATGCCAAAAAACTTTTAACTACTCCCACCTACTAAAGAAGCACGAAGAAATTCATTCAAATATAAAGAATTACGGATGCGAGATTTGTGGAAAGCGCTTCAGACAAGAACAGAATTTAACTCAGCACATGAGAAGCCATAGACCGAAGATAGAAAAACAACCGTCTACATCAACTAAAAAGCCTACCCCCAAACGCAGTACGAATCCCATTGAAAAATCTGAATTCGACCTTAAAATGGATTTGATGGAGATTAAAATTGATTCCGTTACCGGCTCAAGTTTGGGCACCGTACAACCTGTGGAAGAAACAGAACTTGAGATGGCTGAAATCGAAATCAAGCCTGAATCTATCACGTCAATATCAACGGCACCTGTTAATATCAGCGGACAATTAATAATTCCACAGTCGCAAACGCAGACGGTTCATCAAATTCAGTTAACCTTACCATCTAATAATGAACAACAACAACAAGGAACGACTACCGTTGTGTTCCTAACCGGTGATCAAAATTTTCATTGGATTACGTAAGCGATTGTTTGTAATCGCAAAATATATAGATTCGAAATTCTATTTCTATACAAAAAGAAGATCCTGCAGTACTTAAGAATTGTAGCTAAATTATAAAATAATTTACGTACTTTTGCTTGCATTTATAAGTTTTAGAAATATGACATCAGAATCTGAAATCACATCATTGCATTCATTCATTAATTATTACATAACAAATGTAAATTCTATTATGACATGGCATATGCCTATGTTCGGACGTTGTTAACAAAATTATTTTGTAGTTTATGTGATATGGTTATCGAATCGTCATAATCTTAATAAACTATTATATTGTTTGAACTTAATATTCAAATCGATTATTCGCATGGTCTTTGTTATATGTATATTGTGTCCAGAAACCAACTATGTATATAATTACCTGACTTTTGTCAAGAAAAGTGCAACTCGGAATTATCTTTAATACAAGATGCCTGGCCAGTTTTCACAATTGTCATACAAGGTAGTAGTATAGTATACGTAATTGCTCTCGAAAAGTTTAAAGAACTACATCTTCCCCGATAAAAACAGTTAAGAGGATAATCATATGCAAAGGACCGAACAAAGATTTTCATACAAACTCAAAGAAAGCGTCTCTAACTCTCAAATCTTTCCTTTGCAAATCGTGCGAACGTTGAACACATCTTGCTTACTCCTTCTTTCATTGTATGTATGTCTATTGGATGGCTTATCCATTATTGAATTCATACAGTTGAACATATTATCCCATCCCTCGTTATTCCCACGAATAATACATACAACAACTGACAAGCCCTCCTACCTCCAGACAGACACGTTCGTTCTCTTTCTACGTATTACGTTTTAGTGATAAGGTACCGAAACGAGTCAGGGTGTAACCCAATTTTTCATTATAAGCCTCTCAAAGTGCACAGGAATCACTTTACAGCAATGCAGATGTTTTACGTTGGTAGCCTTACCCGTTATTTTCCAAACGCTCGGAATTTGGTCGGGCATTCTTTCATATCGGAAGAACCTCCCATCAAAGTGGCTTCGCTTTTAACACAATATCCAAAGCCTCTCCGTTTTTTTCTCTGTCTCAAAATAAAGCAGGAACTTAAAAAAAAGCATGCTTAAGACAACGCAATGATTCCTTTACTTTTACCATTTTCCTCGTTGGTTATATGGAAAAAAATTAACAAAGCCAAGCGAAAGCGTAAGCATTATTCCAAAGGTTCCTTCTGAACATGAAAGCGAAAGCTGTGGAAAAAAAGAAGAGAGCGTTACTTGTGTAGCGTAGCATATATAGTCGGGCTGGTTAAGAATGACTCGTATCTCCCCGTACTTCATGCTTTTTTTAAGCTTTGCTTTCACATCCAAATCCTAACTTTCTCCGTTTTTTGGGTGGACACCACCGTCAGTTAATGTTCATCACTCTGCCGTGCTGGAACTCACTTTTTTCGTCCATTTCTTTCGTGCATATTAAAAGGTACATTTTCTTTCTTTAAATGTGCCATGCTCACTTGTTATTAAACAATACGCTATACAAAAAGAACACATACTACGATTTCTTTTTTCGTTTTGGAGAAACGCACAACACAACAGTCACACACCTTCTTTGTCAATTATTTCCATTAAGTCAATATCCTACTCGGAGTTTCCTCTTTTCAGCATATAAACACAGTTCAGTCGGGCTCGTTTCTGTACTTACACACACTGCAAGAGAATAATAATCAAATTACCTGACATCATCCATTGTACCACGCGGACTCATTACAAGTGTCGTAATTTCAAAAAATTTCAACACGTATACATTCTGTGAAAATTTCCCCCAAAAAATAATCAAATTGTGCCACAGGAACAGAGAAGAAAATTGTTGAGGGAGAATATACATTGTGATTTATTTGCATACAACGTACACTTTTGGTGGTTAATTGGACTACCAGAGAACTCAGCGTCCTACTTTGTCTTTCTGCTTAGCTTTCTCGGAGGGGTAAGTCGAGACTTTCTCTGTTAAAACGATAGAAAGAAGTAAGCATTGCTGTTTGTAGAGATTTTCTTTTACTTTCCATGCACGTTTTAAAAGATAGGTGAGTGGGGAGTGTGGGACTCTCCCGTTGTTTGTTCTGACGTGACGCGATCTAGAAGCGAGAATGCCTTGTACAAGCTTCCTATTATTATTATGAATTTAAGAATGAGTTTCTTGTTCGGCTTCCTATACACATTTCCACAGTCAATTTTATGAGTGTTGAGCAATTATTTTTGTACTCGCCAGAGACTTTCACGAGGATAATTATTCTATGGAGCCTGAGCGCAGTATTAATCCTCGCAATAAAGCGATTGTTTTGTATGCAAACCGAGATTTTTAATTAATCTGCATTTTCCCAAGTACAAGTAAATTAAAAAAATAGTTAACATTTACGTATACATATTTATTGATAAAAGTAGATTTTTATTTGGGAAATTACAATGCTACCAGACTTGTCAATCGGTTTTAGATTGACGTTTACATAAGAAAGCCATTATATATCATTCATGTAAAAATTATTTGAAATACGAACGAAAAGTGAAACTGCAATCTTGTCATTCACTCTTTTCATTTTATTGAGTAAATTAGTTTGTTACTACACATCATATAGCGAACATTACTTCAACCTGTCTTATTTGACAAAGGAACGAAGAAATTCGAAATAGAGCCTAAGTACTTCTATATGTAAGTACTAAGTACGTGGCAAGAAAGAGGCGAGGCAGACAAGGGAATAATCCAATTTATGAAGACACTGCATTGTATGAAAACTATGCGAGTCAATTCATCTCAACTGCCGGCTGGTTTGGCTGGAAGCAGAATTTAATTCTGCTTTTAATTTGAAAATGACGAGCCTACTCATTATAGATTATGACACCATGTCATAAACCTTTCTCTATGGCTTTCACAGAAGAAATGTCAAAGAGTACGCTCTTGTCTGGAGTCTTGGAAGATTACGTCTGATAAAAAAATTAATGGTGTCCTCTTGTTTTCTTTTCTAAGCAAATAAATCTAAAGTGCCGTAAAGGTTTTTAACATTAGTTGGCTCAAGATAAAAACATTTTGATGAAGCTATTGCAAAACAACAAATAATTAAGAAAATACCATTTTACGTAAAAAGTACTTAAACGCTAGAACAAACGCTGGAGACAATTAATGCTTTGTCCAATACAAAAATACTGACTTTGACTTTGATTGAAGGCAAAAGATTGCTTGTTTTGAGTTCATGTCCATTAAGAGTAAATGAAAAAGTCATGTTAACTTTTTTCGATAGGTTTTGTGAAACAGCTCAACATGCCGCCACCACCACCAGAAGATCCTCCTGCTCCTAGATCTGAGCTGGAGGAGTTGCAAATGCAAGCAAACCAAGTTACTGATGAGGTAAGTTTGAGTTTTGTAAACTACAAATATAATTATATAGAATCTTTGGAAAATAAGAAACTTTGAACACAAAGTTTATTACAACCATGGCCTTTCTCAGTTTTTGCACAAGAAATAAATTTAAAGGAAAAATGGCATGAGACAATAATGTCTATTGACTTGATGTCGAAAAAAAGCTTATTTGGCATTACATAAGTAATTGAAATTAGTAGATTAAAAGACTAAATGAAATGACTACATTGCGCATCTTGGAAGACACCCAACTTGAACGTAATCCATAATTCCTTCGTAGTTTAATTAAGTACAAATCCCGTAAGCCATTTTTGTTTCGGAGAAATGAGTGGGTTACAAATGCGGAAAGAGTTAGTATGGCATATATTTTTTCATGTTATTTAATAACTACTTTAAGTAAATTATGAACAGATGAAATATAGTGCATTGAGCGATATATTTTCAATCTATGTACCTTATTCATTCAACATCTGAATTACATTTATCGGTTTTCTCGTATCCATGCTCTTTTCATAGAACGGAGGTTCAATGTGACTCACAGGAAGGAAAGATTACCATTTTATTTGGAAAAGGCTTACTGGAATTTTGCAACAGGAAGGAAACTGGGGTATCTGTTCAGCAATATTAAGAAGTTGCTCACGGGTTCTGTCCGTCAGTTGAAGTAGGGATTTGGAAAGGGAAATCTTGCTAACATAGTTAAGGGAAGGCGTCATCCTGGGATGATGACTGTGAATAGAAAGAGAAATGACTCAGATGGTAAACTGCAATGTACACGGATGAAAAGCTTTCCCTTTCTAGTTTAGCATGTGTGGTTTCACAGTAAAATGGATAATTTAATGAATGTAACGGATGGGAATCGGAATGACACTGGGTCTAATAGGCATACTCTTACGTAGGAAAGCGAAGACACTCCCCAATTTAATCTTTTTCAGTATGAAGTTAGGATGTTCATAGGAGGAGGAGTGTGACTTTTCCGGAACGGAATTCCGTCTTTCCTCAATTATTTCGCATTCGCATTGATATTGATGTACAATGTAGTACTTGCTTACAAAAGGTAAATGTTGGTATTCAAAAGTGTGATCATGGGGAAAACCGTCCCCCTTGTATTACACGGACTCGCAAATCATGAATTTTGTGTAGTAATCCAACGCTAAAACTGAATTTGTGCAACAGTTTAAATGCAAACCACAATGATGTGCAGCTTGTTTTTAAAATACCCTTAAAAAAGGAAGATTGTGTCCGTTAATCAACGGATGTTCAAATTTTTGTTCCAAAAATTGTTCAAATCGTTCTAAAAATTACTTCCAAATTCAAATTCCCTGTTTTTTATTATTTTTTTAGGGAGAAAACATTCTAAAATATTAACCACGAACTACCAAATCCTTTTGGCTTAGGTTTGGAAAGACACATTGTCGAATTTATTTTAAGGCTTATGGAATATTCAATCTTTGATTCGGATTCACAAGTGATTTTAAGGGGGGCATTCGTCGTAAAATATTCATTGCAAGCATACTTAGGTACGTTGAAAAACCTGAAATTGAAATAAATGTCAGTCAAGTTTTAATATTTATGAAAAATACATAGGTATCTAATCTATATGACATTTCCAACGTTAGCGTTGTAAGTTTGGCAAGTGATGTCATATGAATTTATATAGTTTTTTTAAGTATTCGATAAGTCTTTCTTAATCTGTAAGTCAAAATTTTAAATGTTGGATACTAGGGAATGAAATAGACGCAGTAACACATAATAATACCTGTAGTGATTTATTCTTATTATATAATGTAATGTCTCGCGACAATTTAGATACCTGCAACGAAAGATGTCAAGCATAAAAAATCGGACCTGTGCAAACGCTATTTTAATCGATTTCGTGTTCCAAACCATTCTTGTAGCGACATGGGCGTGTTTTATAACGTGTTGTTTCAAACACGTTTGAATTTTAAAGATAGGGAAACGTAATTTCATTTGTTTCGTTTGAAAGGTTATCAGACCATTTGCTTGCAGTCTGTGCTCCCTCCGACCATTATAAATTATTATTCAAAACTTGTATGAAATAAAATGGCACAGATTGTTCAAAAATGATTTTGTATTACTTTCCTATCCAAAATAATGATAGTGATACGATTTTTATTGACTCTTCTCACTATTTGTGTGACAGTTATACGTTTTCTCCTGCTTTAACAATATAACATTTATCTTTCATTCGACCCTTTTTCTCCAATTGTGACAATGAAGGGCAGACGAGAATTTTTATAAAAAAGGATCAATAAACATGATTTTACAAGCATACATGTAATGACCCAGCAATTTATTGCTACCATAAATACCATGTTTGCTGGTTCATGCTCTAAATAACATATATTTTTAAAAAGCACACCACCTAGCAATTCTGCTCGCTCATAAGTAGTTTCCTTTTATCATTATTATACACAGCCATTAGTTTCACCCACGGCCGTTTCCGGTTAAGATTTTTGCGAAAGGTTTACCGTACCAGAGCTACTGTATTTCTTCACTTTTCTCTTGAGATCCATCAGAATTATAAGCTGACATGCTTCCAACTTGCGCGTAAAGGCTCTTCTACCAGCCCACATTCTTGTTTCTTGTAAAAAGTTTAGCATTAATTTTCTCTTTTAAACACTAAACTCCCAAATTCAACAAAGTAAGTGTACAAAAGAGAAAGAAGCAAAGCCCAAGAGAATTAACTATTTCTTTCTGGAGAAAATCCGCCACGAATTGCATGCATCGCACCTCCTCATATTTTATTATTTCTCATGGAAGATCATCAATGGGAACGTGTGAAGTTTACGGAGAAATATTGGGGAGCTAGAATGGAAGGAATCTTGTGCACACATCATTTTTGCTAAATTTCTCTCTTTCCACTCCTCTTCACGCCGAAAAGACTAACCATAAATGTCTTGGCATACAAAAGTTATTCACTATTTTTGCAGCGCATCTTCTACTATTCTTAGAGAAAAGTGCTGAACTCCTTTCCTTCCCGTCTCTTGTTCTTCCATTTATTACTTCACCTTTTGTCATACTTTCTTAATGGAACTCTACTGCTTTCTTGCAGTCATTATCGCCATTTCGAACACTGAACACTTTATTACTAATTTTTTTCATTGTACAATCGTAAAGAGCAAAAGTGAATTGGATTTTTATTTTGTTCCAAGAACCTTCACATGAAGCCAAAAGCCATGAGCTAATGTATTTCCTATTTTTTTCCTTTCACATTCATTCGCGTTCAGAAAAAAAGCACTTCTTCCATGACAGAGCACACGTTGAAATAAAGCATTTATGCATGCATTCAAGTGAGTCGGAGAAGGTGGAAAAAGGGAATTGAAACATTTAAGAGCAATAGAATGGGGATGCACGTTATGGTGTAATATCAGGTAAGTGCATAAATTGATATGATGTGTACACACCTCACCTAGCACTTCACACATTACCTAACAACCAGACCTAAAACCCTGTCCCTTTTAAAAGGCAACATTTTGGAGAGGCATGAACACTGCCAACAATCATGCTTTTCATTTAAAGAGTTCCTGTTTTCTCTGTTTGCTGTTTCCTTCCATGAATCTATTGCACCTCAAAGGAAATCTTACCTGAGCAGCGATAGTTCTTTTAGAGGAGCCTTACGCTCGACAAAACCCAGTGCAATTTTATTTGGCTTTTACATGAAAACCGAAAATGAATTTGAGGATGGCACGAGAGACTCAAAGCATAAATACATTTGTCTGATGTGACGATGGGATTTTTAGAGGACCAACAACAACGGTAACGGTATCCTCTTAAGGAGAAATGAAAAAGGCGGTTAAACTTTCCCCTTCGTGAAGGGCGTTCTTCTGGGGACGCTAATAAACATAAAAATATATATTCTTACTCCTAGTCTCACCCACTCATATTGTGAAATTGGAATCTGAAGAAAGAAAAAGGAGTCTTACATTACTCCTAAAAAGTTTAGGTTCACTTGAGCCAAACAAGGTATTTTCTTCGTTTTCTTTCGATATCACTTGCCAAAATAAATTTTCATTCACGAGTAGACGAAGAAAAGAATCGAGTGACGAAAGTACAAAGAAAAAAAAATCGACAGACGAAAAACAGAGAAAGGATTACTCAAAGCAAAAAGTTTTTCCTTTTAAATGGATGTCTTGATTTAAAAGTTTTTCTTTGATCCATTTTAAAGAGTAGGTGTTCATTTAAAGTCACAATAAATAGGATAAACAGAAGAAATTGTGGATTGAGTGAGTCAGAGTTGGGAGCAAGCGGTGAATGTCCACTCTTGGAAGCACGGCACAAAAGACAAGCTTAGGTACAATACATCCAATTCATTTGGTTGGATTGGCTATATGCATTTATATAGCTTGTTCGTTGTACTTGAAGGCTTTAGATAAGAGGTAATGTTATGTTATGTGTCCTGACCATAAAGCTCTTGAACATGGACATGGGCTACTAGTAAAAGTTGAACAACACTCTTTTCTCTTGAACCATGTACGAAATTCATATTTAGATGGAAAGTTTCCTGCATGCTTCTATACTGTATTTTTATTCCCTACTTCTTGTTCGGGCGGATTTTTGTAAAGCCTAAGCTGCCAAAATGTTATTTTCCTCCTACGTTTCTGTCCTACTTCCTCCTTTTATTTTCGCGTTTACTATTTTGGTCTGCTTTCTGGTTTTTGGCATGGTCTGTAGTTGGCTCATAGTTCCGTTGTCGAATATTTTTTGTCTCCAGGAAGGTTCACGTTGTTGCATGAATCCTTCAAAAATGTGTATGTTTGTATGTATGTGCAAGGAATGCAAAAACTTAACGCGGTCACATTCCTCAATTCATGTGAATGCATGAGAGTGAGAAAGGCACTTATGAAAAACTAACGTCGCTTATACATTATACACACATAATTTTTCATGTTCAGAGAGAATATTCATTCCAAACACGTTCTTATCTATGGAGCCTAAATATTGCTCTTTGAGAAGAAAAACTCCTTGTTACAGTATACTCAGTAGCAGTAAAATCTATTTTTTTGATAACGGACCACGTAGATTACATTGCAATCCATTATCCAAAAGGGATACTTTTAAAGTTGACTAGAATAGCTGTTCCACACATGTACATTTCAAGAAAATTGTATAAAAAACGTAAGGATTTTTTATGAGCAACTTGCTCACAAGCATTTGCAACAAGCAAAAGCAAGAACGACACGAATGTTCACAAAGTAAATGTAGAGACGGAGTTTTCCCTATAAAAGCAAATGTGGCGAAATGTGAAAGTTGAGAAAGAATTGAGATGGGGCTTCGTGCTACAATCTACATTTTTATTGCCGTGCTCTACACTAAGAACAAAAAACACACACACGCCGACGACGACGAAGACGGGGGAAACTGCTATAAAATGTATTGCAATCCTCCAACGAAAAAAGAAAGCTATGTAACAAGAAGAGTGCATCGCCTTTGCATTTGAGCTTTCATAGTTGGCTTGCTTTTTCTTGTTCAACTCCACTCACATTTTGACTCCCTTTTCCTTTCCCCATAATTGTGAGAAGCATTTTGGGAAAAAGCAGAAAAATAAAGTTTTGCCAGGAAAGTTTGTATTTTGCTTAAGCTTTGCTTCAAGATAGGGTAAACATTTACCTTGGACCCTATCATGCTTTACGTGTGTATAGGGCTCCTTTTCTCGGGTTACGGAGAATGGATCCCTTCACTTTCTACAGGGAAAGTAGGTCGCAACTCAAAGTGCCTATAAGCCATGATATGGTGTACTTAAGACCTCCGACATAGTACATATAGCATCAAAGAAGTGAAATCACTTCGAATTCTTTTTTAACCAACAACAACAAGACCAGACAAGCACTCCAGGAAAGCCCACCGAGGCTCCAGTAGTTATTGTGTTTGCACAATGCATGTTAGAAATAACAATGATGAAATATGTACTGGGAGAGCACTGATGCTGATGAAAGCCTACATGGAATTTGTACATATTTCCTGTGCTTATCAACACAATCAATTTCTTACACGATAAGTGTGACTCAAAAATAGAATTCACATTCTTTTTGATGCTGACTTCATCATCCGTAGATTACATGAGTTGTGTATGACTGACTGCATGTTTCACGAACGAAGGGACGGATACTACTGCGTAATAATGTGTGAATCTGTTGAAGAAGAAAGTACTCTTCCCAGTGCAAACCCTCCATAGAGTCCCTATTAAGGGTAGATAGATGCCTTTATTCCACAGGAATTTGTACACTGTTCGTGCTTAGATATGTGTCTATCCCTGATTATGATAGGAAGTAGGGCCACAGAGAGTAACCCTCTTACGCTATCTTTTTAAGAATAGAGAATAAAAGGATGCCTTTTCAAAATACAGGAGATGAGATGATGATGATGACGGTGAAGACGATGAGTCTTATTATGCCACCACAAAAAGGCCGTTGAGCGAACTCAAAGTTCTCGCCAAATATAAAAAAGGCTTTTTATAGCCTTATCCAACATTCTCAATAGAAACGAATCTACATAAACTTTGGAGTCGAAGGAAAATAAATGCTCTTTTCAGTCTTTCCGCTTCCATGTCCATGCATCCGAAACAATCATAAAAACGAGCTTAGTGGGACTAAATTACGTCTGAGGATTTTTTCCTTTTCCAATTTCTTCATATCACTAAAAGATGACGATAGGAATACCGCACGATTGCAAACGTAATCGTCATAATACCAAGCGTATTTGCATGGATCATGCTGAATTTTCCCTGCTGCTTACAAAAATATATTTTGTTTAAATCTTTCTATGCTTTTACCTTTCTATCTCTTTTCGAAACTTTTTTCCACAAAAAGATTACTGTTTCACGAGGAAATGAAAGTGAACACTTACTGATTTTTTAAAGAATTTCCTGTTGAATATCTTCGAAGCGATCAAAAGGAAAAAAGATGATTCTAGATTCTGAGAGAGAAGAAGTGTGGAATGTACACTTAATTATATGGAAAAAATTTTCATTGTGGAATTTCTATTCATGTGAAGCAATGCAAAATTATTATATTGCTTTTTTGAGCGTCTATTTTGCAAAGCAAATTGGCTTTCAAGGAGGGTAAAAGTTATCGACGAAAGGAAAAAGATTCTTATCTCATTCAAAATGAAAGTAAAATGTCTGTGAGGGGCGGACGTGAACCTACGTACATAAAAGTACCATAGGGTTTTTATAGAGGAAAACAAGGAAACTGAATGTGGCATATGGTACAATTCCATTTTTACGATTTAAAAAAGTTAGAACCTTCCAGTGCAATGAATAGACAAGTGCATAATCACAAGAGGTACGTAGGTGGCGGTGCCGGGGTTGTAACAAACCCATTTTGAATAAAGTCCTTGAGAAAAACGAATCATGCCAAATGACTTGCATTACACGCCGAATGATGCTTCTACGTTCGAGGTAAGCAGAGCAGACATAATGTATGGCTTTCATTTATTCCACTAGATATTTCAAAAGTATGCCTATAACGTTTCCGTATTCGTACTTATCGGGATTATTTTGTGGTGTTGTGTTGCAAAAACATATCAAGTATTCTCTTTAAGAAGATCGCGTATTATGAACACGAAAAGTGAGTGAATTTAATGGAAAGTCGATACCGAGAGGAAATCAGTCTGATGAGGGTAGGTAGTGCTTTTGTTTTCCCTCAGGGAACGTTTCACGTATTGATCGTCGATCGCTTTTCTTTCGCGTTGGCCTAGGAATATGCAGGGCAGAATGTATGCAACACAAGTCTTAAGGTGACATCCAATTTTTCTTTGGCATCATCCTTGAGGTTGATTTACTTTTATTCATTCGAATAGAATTACTGAAATGTCATTTTTTGAAAAATTAGCTGGGTGGTTAGGGTGTCAACACTTTTTTCTATTTCAACTTAACCACATAATAAACTCTGCATTGATTAGAGTGTAACCAGTCGTGATAATTGAACTTTACAATAGGTTATACCCATTACTTTGCCATCAAAACAGGAAATTAAATCCATCGTATTTGTATTAGAACTATACGAATGTACTCAAGAGAAAGTTATTTATTTTATACTACATCAATATGAGTCAGTATGTGACGTAATGTAAGAGTTTAGTTCATAAATTTCCACTTGCTCTATGAGGTCATGATTTCCCAAGTTTATTTTGTTTAGTTGAACTTGCTTGAATAGCAGTTCATCAAGGATATCATAAATATAAACAGCTACATCGATCTTTTGTGTGTTCATAAATTTTCACTTGCTCTATGAGGTCATGATTTCCCAAGTTTATTTTGTTTAGTTGAACTTGCTTGAATAGCAGTTCATCAAGGATATCATAAATATAAACAGCTACATCGATCTTTTGTGCGAAATGTATTGATATCTATGCTTATAACACACCATCACTGTACATTTTTATAACAGCACGGTCATTCCGCACTTCCGTTTTCTTTCATAAAATATACAAAAATTTGCTAGGCTTTGTTCTTTATGTGCATTTTGATATCCTGCAAGTGCTTATCTTTCATCTAAAAACCTGCTGCATTTTCTAAATAGCCATAAAATGTTAATGTTATTATTGCACGGAATTTCCTTGCTTCTCAGTTCTTATATGTCATGTACAAACCCTACCCAGCCAGGCTACTTGTCCGCAAAAATCTTGGCCCATGAATAATTCATTTCTGGAAATTCCATTTGCCATTCCTTTTGACTAAATTACACAGCTGCATTTGTGTAGACGAGCCCTAATTTTCATGTTATTATTTACATTTGCAAAACATAAAAACTTCGGTTTTGGGTAGCGGAATAGAAATATTTCTTAATACATATACATGCATACCTTTTTCGTATTTATAATGGTGCATTCATTTTTAATTTTATGCTATTACTTAATAACGTAGGAAGGAAAGCAACACGGAATGAAAACTTAAACTGGGACAGTACAAAAGACATTATGGTAGCCCTAATTTTCATGTTATTATTTACATTTGCAAAACATAAAAACTCCGGTTTTGCGTAGCGGAATAGAAATATTTCTTAATACATACATACCTTTTTCGTATTTATATCGTGCATTCATTTTTAATTTTATGCTATTACTTAATAACGTAGGAAGGAAAGCAACACGGAATGAAAACTTAAACTGGGACAGTACAAAAGACATTATGGTAAAAGGAAATAGTAGCATTTCCCTTAACCTGGATTAAATACGGAATTTGCAAACTGACCGGGTCGAATAAACGATTGGCGCCATGCATTTGTGAAATCATTTCTAATTTTGTTTTAAACTCTTTGAACTTTAATATGGCTGTCGGAAATAAATTTTTGTCAGATAATGAGAGTGACAGTAGTATTTTCCAAGTTTCCTCCTTGTCATAATGTATGAATCACATGTGACTTGGTAAATCAATATAATTATCGAGTCTTATGCAACAGATAGGGCAGGGTAAAACAATGTATTGTTTGATTCTAATAATGTACGACTCCTGAATATTTAATTCGAAATGATAGACGTCTGATGTTTCCAATCAGAATTGCAACACACCAGCACACGCAACTAACACTAATTCTATCAGAAAGGTACTGTTTAAGCTAAAAAGGGCAAGGGAAATGAGCGACAGACCGCGCCCCATTCGCAAGTGTTCATGCTCAACACAACACAACTTACTCGAGAAACTCTAGAATTTGTTATTGCCTGTTCATAAAAATTACAATCAAATGCAATCGTCAAAAAGTTAGTATTAATACCTCCGCTTATTTCAAAGGGAACTCATATTATTATTAATTTACTAAGGTAGTCATCACATTTGCTAAACGATGGTCATTTAATGAAGTGTATTTCCACTTGATTTCGGCGGACCACATTTCGTTTGACCTTGAGTTAAGAAACCGAATACGAGGTAGATTTATTATGTGAATTTTATATCATACACCACGTCGTTTCATAATTTAACACCACGTTTTCCCCCATACTTTTGACTGAAGCTTATTTTATTTTTGCAAGGAAAGCAACTGTTAAATGGATTAAGTTGTACAACTCCAAAGCAATGCAATGATGAGAGTGAGGTATAAAATTATGGTTTTGAAATAACACGTACATGTTGAATGTTTCCACGATTTTTTCTGGTCCTTTGAACTTTGTTATTTGCATTTGGGAGAGTTTGTTAAAGTCCATAAAAATGGGGTGGTGAAAAGAGGAAGAAGGCACCACTCCTTGCATGGAAAGTGGCCAACTTTTCTCAAACATTTTATTTGTCTTGTTGATGAATGGGAAGAATACAACACCAAACTTTTGATTAGCTTAAGCTCTTCTGCTATTATAAGCAAGAAGGGGGCTACCCATGTTTGTCCAGATTAATAAATACATCAGAAAAGTAGTCTGAATGAATCTCACAACGGTAAAGTAACCTGATATTAAAAATGCATATGATGATGAATTGTTTAAAAGACCGTAAGAAAGTTTTTCCTTTGGATTTGAAAGTAATGTGCATCGTTTTACCCCTTATGGCCACGTTTGAGTAAACGCTAAACCTTCTCATGTTTCACTTTCTGCGGAAGTGAAACTGGTATTTTTTTGCCATTGCTCAGATGAGAAACATGTTAATAAAGGAAAAATCTTTGTCTATTTCAGTCCCTTTCAAGCACACGACGTATGAAAGCACTTTGTGAAGAGGTAAGCACCTTTTATAATTTAAATATATTTAAATGTTCTACATAATCTCAGTTCTTCATCAATCTCGGCAATGCTACTTGAACAAAAAAAAATCAGTTGATATTGTGTTCTCCTAAGAGAGGTAACCTCATTTGACTGGACTGAGAAAGTTCATCTTTCTTTCCTTACTTAGGCTAAGGAAGCAGGCATTCGTACACTGGTTGCTCTAGATGATCAAGGCGAACAATTGGATCACATCGAACAAGGAATGGTACAGATCAATGAAGACATGAGAGAAGCAGAGAAAAATCTCCAGGGCATGGAGAAATGCTGTGGACTTTGTACGTTACCTTGTGGCAAGTAAGGACAAGACCACAAGATAACATTTTGAGAAAAAAATTTGACGTACTTCTTCCGTTTTCATCAATTTGACTACTGTTTCCGCTGCCAATAAAAAAGTTGTAATAATTTGTCCAGGATGACGTATTATGAAGAGTTCAGGAAGGTTGCAAACAACCATAAAGTACACTCATTTCGTTTTATATATAATTAATTGAGTTTTGCACTTTACATATACATTTGTAAAATCTCCAGGGCATGGAGAAATGCTGTGGACTTTGTACGTTACCTTGTGGCAAGTAAGTACAAGACCACAAGATAACATTTTGAGAAAAAATTTGACGTACTTCTTCCGTTTTCTTCAATTTGACTACTGTTTCCGCTGCCAATAAAAAAGTTGTAATAATTTGTCCAGAATGACGTATTATGAAGAGTTCAGGAAGGTTGCAAACAACCATAAAGTACACTCATTTCGTTTTATATATAATTAATTGAGTTTTGCACTTTACATATACATTTGCAATCTCGGGGGAATCTGAAATTTTTTTGAAAACTTTCCCCCATTCTCTTTTTTTCATGTTGGCGATGCGAGAAATGGACGGTCTAGTTGGAGGTGGAAAATTTCCAATTTTCATTGAATGGGAAAAGGAATATAAAATGTTCTCTTTTGTTGTTGACTAAATCAGAGGAGGAAACGAGTTCAAAGAGGATGCTGGGACATGGAAGGGAAACGATGACGGGAAAGTTGGAAATGGCCAGCCACAAAGAATGTGTGATGACACGGGTGTGCCAGCATATGGAGGATATATTGCCAAGTAAGTGAAGGAAGAACAATAATTCTATTATTTCGGCTCAACCGTTTAGAAGACTTTTTTGTTGAGCTTGTTACCATTCTCTTTTGTTCTCATCTCAAATGACAATGCTCTGAGATTTTTATCAAGGACTTTCCCCAAAACAGGAAGTTTTGTTTGCTTTCATTAAGTTTTGTTTTCGAACATAGCCAATTTCCAAGCTTATAGCTTTGNTGCTGGGACATGGAAGGGAAACGATGACGGGAAAGTTGGAAATGGCCAGCCACAAAGAATGTGTGATGACACGGGTGTGCCAGCATATGGAGGATATATTGCCAAGTAAGTGAAGGAAGAACAATAATTCTATTATTTCGGCTCAACCGTTTAGAAGACTTTTTTGTTGAGCTTGTTACCATTCTCTTTTGTTCTCATCTCAAATGACAATGCTCTGAGATTTTTATCAAGGACTTTCCCCAAAACAGGAAGTTTTGTTTGCTTTCATTAAGTTTTGTTTTCGAACATAGCCAATTTCCAAGCTTATAGCTTTGCATTGTATTTTGCAAAAGTTAGCCTTGTTTTTTTTACATCATTTTGCTTTAGGAAGTATGTTTTGTATTAAAACTGACGTTTTCGAGGAATACTGTCTTCATTTTCCGCATCATTCCTAATTTCAAATGACTGATCTCAATAAAAGAGATTATTTTTAACTTCTTTTTCGTAAGCTTTTTGTTCGAATGGCCACTAACTAAGACTTTTCAGACACATGTTCTTTCTGCTGAATGAAGAAGAATGAATAAGAAAAAATCTTAGAATCTATATATCTGCTAGGGTGTATTTAGGTAATATCTCCCTAAGATAGTTTGGCTAAGATTTTTAGTCATTTATAGATATGAAAGTCGGGCACTCATTACGTAACAACCTTACTTCCTATTTATAAAATATATTTAATTCAGAGCGTTAAGTGCTAATCGGAATCTCTGCTTTCTCCGCAAAGCATTTTTAGGTCTTGTTATTCGAGAAAGTTTCTCTAGTATCTCTCTTACTTACGTCAAGCGAGACCAGCACAGACATGGCATCTTAATGAAAATCACTGAAGAGTTGAAATAGGTACGGCGGTTTAGCTTTCAATGTAGATTAAATGGAATTCCTCGAAACTTTTAGAACGTTATTTGGCTCATCTAAATTCAATTTCCAGACGCGCCGTCATCGCCATCATCCTGATCATCCCCTTTGACTATTGTTCACAAATAAAAAATACCTGGGTTTTTTATAAAAAAGCACGACCGCGTGGCATTTGCTCATAATCTGGTTCTTTGAACGTTCTATTCCTTGTAGGCACTGAGAAACAGGAACTTACGCTTTTTCAGACGACTCCCCTCTTTCTAGGGATTCCTGGTTGTTTCCAAGTCTAGGGCAAAGTGAGAGACTGAAATGAGAAAGTAAACTCGACGAAGCAGCCACCACCAACCACCTCCACTTGAGCATCTATATGGCTTTATTTTGGACATGCCTTCACGATATAAAAAGCCCTTGATGGTGGTGTGTGTGGTTGGTGGGTGATGGTAAAGCGAAAGAACGAAAACGTTCCCCTCTTTCACCTAAACACACTCACACCCGTCGTTGCCCTTGAAGTCAAGGCAATGACAAATGTCCCTTTTTCGTTCTTTCACTCTTTCTCTCTTGCCCACACTTTTTGCAATTGTTTGATCCCTGTAGAGCCACTTTGCAGATAAAAAAAGGGGGAAACGGAGATAGCCGAAAGTATACAACAACTACAATAAATTGGTTAATGATCTAAGCGTAGAAAAACAGAGGGATGATCGTGATATGATATGGTATGATAATAACAATGCCCTTATCATCTAAAAGAATTGACTGACATGGACTCGTCTTGGACCTGGCCAACAGTCAGTTAATCTTTTGAACAGACAAGACGTATACTTAGTTACTGTTGAGCTTTAAGTGTACAGTACAACAACGAAATGCAATGTAGACGGAAATCATGCACCTGTTATTGAATACATACCAAGCAAACGGATTTTCGCTAATCTCGCTTTCACTCACAACAGTGTAATCTGATAAGACCCGGGATGTCATTGAATGGCACGGCCTACATGACTAACAATAACTTGAGTGAGAATGTACCACAAAAAAATCTTTGTGGCATTTTGACAAATGACAGTGATAAAGTTTTTTTGTTTTCTCCCCTTTCTGCATGCCACAGTTTTTTTCACGTATGTAATTTATTACTATACCTTTGCCATGCATTGCAATATATTATACGTTTCTTTTTTTATTGCTTTTGCAGTTTCATTAAATGCACTAAAGTTATATTTTATGCAAGCAGTGGATAGAAAATCTCAAAAACTGGATGAATGCAATTGTGTTGTAAAAAAAATAACGCCCCAAAATCGATTTACTTTCAACTTATTGAGACATCAGAGCACACTCAATCTCGTAAAGTAAAAGGCAATCACGTGAAGATTGTGTAAATTCATGTCAAAAATTTTATTTAAGGATCACGAACGATGCGCGTGAGGATGAGATGGAGAACAACATGGAGGAAGTATCAATTATGGTGGGGAATCTGAGAAACATGGCAATCGATATGGGCTCAGAGATCGGAAATCAAAATACGCAGATTGATCGTATTAACTTGATGGTAAGTAAACAACCTGATATTATTTGACCACAATCCAATCCAACCAGCAATCCTTCCAAATTTTCCTCCTCCTGTAGAACTTCCTCTCAGGATTTTAATTAACTAAAAACTTTTCTCTTGTCTGATTTCAGGCTGCCTCCAACGAAGTACGAATATCGATGGCAAACGAACGTGCAAACAAACTGCTGAAATAAAAAGGAACTGGAAATACGGAGGAAAGGAGAGAGATTCTTATTACTATACATATAATACCTATACATACATATTACATTATATATTACTACAATGTAATGTCTTGTTAAAAAACAACATTTTTGCAGGATATTGAATATCGGTACTGCGTGTGATTGCTCTATAATTAAGGTCATTTTAAATCGGAAAAAGCGGAGTCAAGCCACAGAAGCAAAAAAAAAAAAATCTGAAGCAAAAATGCTGCTACTCTCATATAAAGTACATCTATTGCACATGCATCAAAACGAGGAAAATATCTACGAGACTATTCTTTCCAAATATAATCATAAAAATGCACATATAAAATGAAAATCATATATATCAGCAAGGAATTACAAACGGCTAGATAGATCAAAAATATTATTTGTCTGTTTTTTTTTCATTTGTTGCAAAATTGTATACAATATTTTACTTTACAGGCAAATGAAATACTGTGTTGCTGTATGATTTCATTTTTCTAGAGAAAATCCGATCATCTTTCTAGGTCAAAGGTTTAATATCATGTTAAAATTTTCATTTTTTCCTTTCCACTTCTGTTTTCATCCATGCTTGAGTGAATCAGTAAGTATGGGTAAAAATTTCCTCGTCAGCATTTTGATCCCCTATTTTTTCTTAGAAATTACTGGCATCAGCCAATCCAAGGTCCTATATATTTTTGGGGAAGTTTTTTCATAATAAAAAAACTAGACTAGGGTAGAGTGGGACTCTTTTTGCAGATGTTTATGTAATTATTATACAATATCTTAGTCCAATATTCCAGTAACGTTTTAAGCCAGATTTTACGTATAAAGACATAAAATGGGAGATACTAAAAATTTATGCTACAGAAACTAATAAGTATTATATTTCCGCTTCTATATTATTAATTTTAAGAATAACGAACTAATAATTAAGTATGGTTGATTGTCTGACAAAAATCGGTGACCTTAGCCAGAGTGTGATGAAGGCGATGATGGCTAAAGAAAATGCATTATGTACTCGTTTTAATTACGAAATGGTGGCCGAGTTTTCAATTGTTTCAAACAAACTAACTCGTTTTTGCCTTTTTATATTTCGATCTGTCTCAAATTTCGTCCGTATATACCTTTTCCGTTTTCTGTATGTCGAGCTCTTTTTGGATATCAAATTTACATTTTCGGAGAGAACGTAATACTTTGCACTGTTGAAGACTTCTTCTGTCAAATAACAACAGATGCTTTTAAATGGAAAGGTCATTGACCATCATTCCCACCCTCTCCTACAATTTTATTATCTCTTTCCAAATATTTTTACCTTGGGCAAGTTATAAAAATGTGAATCTTTTATTTAGAACTTATGTAATACATAAAGTGTTGCTCAAGCGGTATGCGTTGCCTTTGATATAAATAGAATCTCAGTCTCTGGTCTCTTGTTATTCAAACGATATTTTACATGTGTTTCTTGTTGAAAACTATAAAAATGTATAATATTCATATTATCGTAAAGGGAGATAGAAATCACTTTTTATGGAATGCTAAAACTATTTCCATTTCCGCTTTTCGGTTCTAAAAGGTATAGTCAAAGATTGCACAACTCTCTTTGTCCTGATTGTATTGCGTAAGCATTGATGATGATGAGAATGAGTATAAGTGGATGAACTGAACTGAAATATTCAGACCTGCTGAGAGAAAATAAGCAATCTGCAATTTATTATTTTTTTCCAAAAGGTTCTTTCTCCCATTTGTGCGCGCTGTGATTGTTATAATTTCTTAAGCACAATTTTTTGCCTGACTTTGACTTGAAAAAAAGCACAAAAGATGTATTTTACAATGTTCCTTAAGTTCCATTTTGACTGTGTACATGTGACATAATAACTAGCGATAGAATATTTTTGATGGTCCCATTTTGCATGCCACCACAACCACCTTAAATTAGCCATTTAAAGATGAAGTACTCAAAAAAGAAGGAGAGGAAAAGAGATGATGATGTGGGCTTTTTAAGACTCACAGTCCTTTATTTGCTCACTTTTTTGCCATTATTTACGCAAGACATAAGAAAATGTTGAGATGAATGATGTCCATTTCTTCTAGTTATATGAATTACTAATGACTGTAATTTTCGCGTCTCTTATTTCTTAACGCGACTAATATGAATCTCCCGAGAAAAAAAATCCGTTAAAAGCATTACATGATGTATTTATTATGATTAAGTGTTCTACATATTTATGTAGTTCGTCTTCTCATCTGAATTGTCAGTCTAAATGAGGCAGTGTTGTTTCTAGTTTATAGCGAAAAGGCTTTGCTATTTTACCGTGTTGTTGTCGACGCTGCTGTTGCTAAAACTGCTGGTTCAACCTTAAAAGTCTATGAAAGTACACAAAGGGAACCGTATGAATCCTATTTACCTACATGAATTCCTGGTTATATCATATATTATTACATAATTAAAGTTACATTGCTTAAACAATCAAGGAAACTTTTAGTGGAGGCTATAGCTCTTTAAAAGTTCAAAAGAATGTGCTGATTTGCGAGTTTATGTGGCCGAAGTTTTTCACTTTCATCAAACCAACTGAATCAAAAAAAAATTGAAACTAGGACCTATTCTTACACTACCCGTCACTATTTACTATCCACGTGCTGTATAGCTTATAGTAATGCTTCTTAAATCTCAACTTTAATCACATCACACCAGAAAAAGAAATACTTTATCGTTTGTACTCCAAATACGAAAAAACGTTAGATTTAATTGCTAGTTCTCCACTCCCAATTTCAAACCCTGCCGAAATAATTTAGAACTGTTGTTATGTACCTTAAACTTATATGCAGATGGTAGAGGACAAGTATTTTTCAAAGCAATCAAGTCAATCAATCATCATTACCTCTTACGATGTAAAATGTAACGGAACTAGCTGGAAAAGATTCAAAAATTGAACTGCTGAAACGTGTCAACAAATCAAACAAGTCTTTTTGCTATATAATGTAATTCAGAAACATTAGTTTTTTCCATGTACAATCCAATGTTGCATATTATATGGCCAACGCAAACATCATCAGAAAACTGTTCACTTTTTCATCATTAGACCTTACATAAAAAATCCAATCACTAGTTTAAATTGCAATCTAGTTTTTTCCAAACGAATTGGCGAGCCAAAAACAAAATTTATATCCTCTATTTATTACCTTAAAGCTTTTAGATTTTTACGCTGCAAAATGCAAACCAATCAAAATTACTATTGTTGAGAAAAATATTGTGTGAAATGTTCATGTTCAAATGTGAAGTTTCAAATGAAAAACGTATCAAACCATTTTATCCAAGTGATTTTTAAGAGCAAGGCCAACATTACAATATCCGCGAAGCAAATCAAAACTTTAGCGAAAGTTGTTCTGTAGAGCAGAGAAAGTATATCTTACCGGTCAAGGATTGTTTCTTCAGATGACGCGCGTATTTTACCTACTATACCATTTTACCTTACGAAACAGAAATTTTTAGCAATTTAGTGGGATAAAATTGTAGATGTAGAAAAACAGTGTTATTGGCTTATGATAATTCTCATGTTTACCTAACTCTAACTAAAAAAAATCATGATCGTGTTTACTTTAAAAAAAACATTACTTCAAACATTCTTTGAAAATAATCTTAATGAAATGGAATGAAAAGCATTTAATTAGCCGCTGTGTAGTACCTCTCTAATGATTATAGTTGGAAAATTGTCACCAGTGCAATGCTAATAAATATTAATCGAATGATTTTCTTTGGACTGGGGCAACGGCAACTCTAATTTGAGAAAAATGAAAAAAACAAATAACAAAAAATGTAACGTACATAAAAAGAAACAGAAAATATCTATGTTTGTCTACAGCCCGATTTCAACAAGCAGAGCTTTCACCTCGAATGATGAAGGCCGTATTAGAGAAAACGAAAAAAAATATGATGAAGGTTTTTTGGGTTTTGAAGTCTATATATTATTACATGATCAGTATATTATTATTATTACTTATTATTATAAATTACGAAAATATTATATAAGATTATTCTAATGTGCGATGTAGATGATCAGGCGTTCGTTACAATAAAAAAATGTTTTGTGGTGAAATGTCTCATTTGCTTTACTTCATTGCATGCATGCATTTAAATCATGAATCTTTCGATTTCACGTAGGAAAATAATTTTCTTCAACGGTTATGTTTAAAACTGTATTAAGCTTTATTGCAGTCAAAACGGTACACATTGACATGAAATTAGTATAAGTAGCAGTATCATTAAGTTCTCCACATGAATCACTGGTAAAACAAACATTCATATTTTTTTAATCATCATCACATTTTTTCTTTCATATTTGCTTCACTCATGCATACGTTCAAGTTGATCATAGTATTGTACATTTTGTCGCAGTCCACACATTTTATTTTCAGAGTGCGTGTGTGTGATTTGTGGTTATATACGTCTAAAGAATTAAGTAGCTTGATTCAAATTTTGAACAGAAATGCAGTTTATAGAAAGTTGTGACCAATAATTTTGCTAAAAGAAAGTGAGTCTATTTGTCAGTTGTATTTAAGGTGTCGGAAATGACATTTAAGTGGAATGTAAATTCTTTTTTGTCGACCTTCTTATCAAAAGCATGATTACTGGATTACATTTAACAAATAAATAAAAACAATCGAATTAACAAAAAAAGGTATTACAAAAACAATTATGTACATTTTGACAGGTACACGTACCACGTTATTTTCACCAGAAAACTGATACAATCAATTATATCACTGGTAAAAAAGCTAACATTTTGCTAAATTCTAGACTTTTTAAAATCAGATCCACTCTTATTATAAACTACAACGAATTATTTTACCCCATTATTCAAAACTTTAAAAATTAGCTCGAATATTGTGCATTTTCTTTTGGAAATGATTATAATAGCCCACTCTACCAAATTTTTAAGTCGGAATAAAATGAAAATTCCAAATTTAATATAAAACAATCAAAGATCCCATAACCCATATAGTACAATTTTGAAAAAAAATAATTAGCAAGTCATTGCCATAAAAATTGGCTATCAAGTCAAATTAAATATTGAACCCCGAGAAATTAGAATACATTTAAATGAGAATGTTACAGGACTTCACTGATCACACAATAATAAATTATACTGAATATCTCGAAAATGAGATACCGTGACCAGCACCTTTAACTTCAGCGCATTATACTTTCCAAAATCGCTAAGTTTAATAATAAATAAATTAGTTTACGGTTAGTAGTGTTTCCTAAATTCTAAAACCTGTTTCTCAAATGAATGAAATCGCTTCTTTTAAAACTTTGGCAATTTCGAAGACTCAAACTGTAATCGAGTTAATCGTATGCGTACATTATATCAGTAAACTTTAAAATACCCCAAAAATATCATTGCATGTCAGTTCCAAAAAATCTCCTCCTTAGGTCACAAACTTCTCAGGACAAATTTTTACGAGATAAGAATATTTTTTTGAACATGAACGTAGGACTTTCTTATCAAACAATTTCTGCCTTATCAGACCGGATGAATAATGAAAAGAGACCAAGTAATTACATTAGAGTTTCCTTTTTAACAAGAAAATGAGGATTTTTTTCTAGCAATAATTATTTTTTTTATCAAACATGCATACCCCTACAAAAAAAGGTAACTGAAAAGCAGAATTGCAGTAAATTCCTTCACTTATCAACATTGTCTTCTTATGAACCTAAAACTGTATTACTTTCAAGGTGCTCGAAATTGAACTCCTTGAGAAGTCATTGATAGTTTCTATTTTAAACGTAATTTAAGCTAAATATGTCTTAATGAAATCATTGCATTATGTGTTTATGATGTCCCATCCCTGATCCCCTCCATGGTCGGCTTTTGGCCATGAAGCAAACTGCGGAAGCGACATAGAGAAGTAAAAGCATTGCACACACTACTGACAAGACCAAGACTGAATTCCTCGTTGGGCAACTAACTGCTGGTCCGAACTCTTCAGAATACGTCGGACGGTGATGAGGTCCATATCCACTGGCTTGGTTATAATTATTATTGTATTCGCCATAGGGAGATCTGCCATATCCACCACTGAACTTTTCACTTGGGTAACCACCTCCAATGGAGTTGTCCATAGGATCGTTGGGCATCGTGTATTTTGGCATGTTGGAAGGAAGCTCTTCATTGAAGTCCAAAACAAGGATTTCTTGGCTCAAAGTGAGGTCAGCGTTGGTTGCATTGACCAAGGACTTGGCTTCCTCATCGCTGACTGCACGACGCTTCCTTCTGCCGTAGGATGGGAACACTTCACGATTGTGTGTACATTCGGCCTACATAAAATGTAATGTATTATGAGTATTGTAGCTGTTCGTGTTAAAATACGAATCGGTGGAAAAAATCAGCATTTGGGATTTTTTGTCACTTACCGCTGGGCAAGGTCCAAGACAATATTTCACGTTACATTGGAAGATAACTCCATAAGATTCAGTAAATCTAAAAGCTTCGTATTCAGCGAACAAAGAGTATTGATTGGTTTGCTCGAATTTAGGGAAAATGCTTGGCTCGACAGGGCAACTGTACAGATCAAACGAGGAAAAATATAATTTTAGTTTTGCATTCTTTTCATGGTATCATGCAATCATAATCCGAATCCTATTTCAAATTCAAAGAGCAAAAGAAAATTTACCCCTCATCATCAATGATGTTGAATGTGGATCGTGAGTCCTTGGCCATTGCAATACAGCTTCGGGCGAAGATTCCATAAGGAGCTGTATGAAACAAAGATACATCCGATTATTATTACGATCTCATCGTGCATAATTTTTCACCAAAAGATGTAGAGCATTTCTAAAGTGAACCATTTTTAATGAATGGTCCAATTAATCCAGTTTCCCGACCAGTGTGTCATGTCGTGACAGAAACTAAAGAACCATGAATATCTCAAAGCATGCATAAATTATTTGAACCAATCTATTCAGATGATCATGAATCATGGTCTCTCAACGCTGCAAACATCGTCTCATGAATCTTTCAAACATTCTGAGTGTAAAAAAATGATCATCTCATCATTCAATGTATGTAGCTTTGTAAACGACAGATTCACTGTCGGGAATCGGACTACTTTAGAGCGCATAGGAAAAGTGTGACAATGGCCGAAAGGGAAATATGATAGAAAAGATTAAAGTCACGAACTGTTGTTGGGGATCTCGATCCTGAAGGTGAGACGATCTCCGATACGCACAGTTTCCACTTCCTTGGAGAAAGCGTCGAGAATCCTGATTTTTGGTGGGGGAGCCTCTGGAGCGGAGGTGATAGAAATTGTGTCTGGATCTCTGATGGGCATCATTCCGAAGGTAATGTTCCTAGAGCTAATGTCGTAAGTACATTTCACCTTGTAGATCTTATCAGCCTTGGTCATCACTAGAAGAAAGTTAAATAAAAGTTAAGCTCGAGAACATGCAGATTGGCTGTCGAACAAAAATTATGGAAGTGCATAAATCATCATCACAATAACTTACCAACTGAATGGTGCTGAAGGACTACAGTGTTCGTGTAAACTCCTCCCTACCGTGTTCAAAAAAAAAAGTTAAATTTAGAATTGTCAAAATGGTAATCACACATCAAATCCTAAGTATATGGCATGCTTTGTTCAAGCGAGAGAAAAAAACTACTGCACACTTTATTTGGAGTGATGGGAATTACCACAGACTGGGTGTTACAATCTTGTCCGGAAAGACTAAGATCGAGTCGGAAAACATCAGAGTCGATAACGTCAACGTTACAAGTTTCAGATCGTCCCATAGCGTAAATCCTTCCATTGAATGCCTTGTTCGTTCTGACTTGGACGGCAATACGAGTATCCTTACATTGTACTTGGACTGAAATTTTTTTTCATATTAAAAATTCATTATATTCAAAATGTGATTCAATTTGCATTTTGTCGAGACATAAAAGAGTCCAATTTCCTGACTCAGCATGATGCATCACGCTATGGCTTAATAAACTAATTTAGCAGAATAGCAAGCTTTTTTGATCGCACGTGTCGTTTAAAGACTCACCATCATAGCAAGTGCCAGTGTGATCACAGTCAGCTTCTCCATCCATTGGTGGCTTGAATGTTCCAGGGTTGAGGTCTTCAATATCCTGTGGCATTGAGGGTGGTGGACGGGTAATGTCATTCTCCAGCTTCGTGTTGTCATCGCACATACCCTCTTGATACTGACCAAGTGCTACACATGAATTAATCAATTATGAGTTCCCTAAACATGTATTACTGTAATCATGGATGCCATAAATAAAAAAGTTCTGTGATCCCTTACGTGATCCATTGTCGAGCAAACAGATCTGCAAGTAAATCGTCTCTGCAAAAAATAAGATTTTTTTTCTTCCGTCAATTTTCGTTTAAAAAACAAAGCAAAGTGCAACAAAAATACATTTTATTGTTTACACCTCATTACTAATTTCTAATCGTGGGATAAGGTTGGATGCACACCTTCCTGCATCAAATGACTTGCTTTAAAATGTGATTTAAAATGATGTTTCGCCATGTTCAACCCAAAATAACCCTTCCTCATCATCACTTCATGAGCATGAAAGAATCCGTCAACTGTAACAAATTCAGAGAATAACTACTGACCAGATGCCCAAGATATTCCCGTTGAATGACAACTGCTTCTCGACAGCACATTATGATATAAATCATACCAGAAAGCTTACGATACAACTACCTCAAAAGGTCTAAAACATTTCCCCTCCATCTTTGGTTCAACGTATGTAGAACAATCGCTTTACTAAAAATTGCAGAACATAAATTATCCCTACATTTTACCTTGCACCCTTTCATTCCTTCATCAACCTTACGGAACATGGCAGATGTGCAGATTAAAAAACTGTCCATAACGATGTTTACAAGCGTGCTCATCATCAGTTCACCACTCTAAAATGATGAATGTTTCTTGCACAAAAGCGGATAAACAATAATATTTTTTGCTAAATTACGTTTTTTTTCTTCACCAGCAGAACATCGTAAAATACGCACTTTTTGCGTGCGTTGGCCGTTGGTTCTTCATCATTTTCTCATGCAACAAATTTACTGACTGGTCATTCAGTCAAGAATTAATGAAAGCATTCTAATTATCACACACGGCAATAATAATAATATCCTGACTTGGACTAGGATTAGTGTTTAAGCATGCCAAATAAGTGTTAATCCATCATTTTGAAAAGCCATGAACGATCATCATCATGAATCCTAACGGCAAGAATGAATGTTGCATGCAGCGTATTTTTATGAGGCAGAAAAAATGTAAAATAAGTGGATTTACCGAGAGTGCAAATCAACAAGAATAAGAAAATGATTTTCCTCATGCCGGGGGCTTCAAAGGCTCTCTTTTCTAAATTTTGAGTGAGTGCGATATATCAAACAGGGCAAATGCAATTTCGATGGAGTCATGTTGACTTTTTTCGTTTATGCATCAATCAAATTAAGCTTCAATTATTTTTTTGAGGAAATGTGATTTACTCTGGTGAAGCAAGCATAAAATTTTCGACAAACTTTAACCACAAAGGAGTTTAACACATGTCGTACTACATTTTTATACGGGCATAATTCGCCCTTAAAAAGCGTTTAACTCGTTCCATTATATTTACGCGACTTTAATTTCCCCCCGAAGACATACAAAAGGGTACACATGCGTGAGTACATCCAAAACGTATTCAGTATTTTTTTTGTCTTCTGCTGATATGACGTAGGTGTTCTATTGTGGAGTGAAAAAAGAACTAGAAAAAAGCTTTCATTTTAGAAAAAAAAGAAATAATGTTGAGTTCTCGCACCAGTGGCTCCGTTACTTGTTCTACCTACTTACGTATGAGACTATGAGATTTTTACCTAATGCATACCCCATATTTATGTATGCACACCTTCATCTTCATCATTCTTAATCCCTTGAGAAGATGTGCTTCTTTCTCTTAAAATCTCTCATTTTTTTTGTGCGGGTTTTGTCTCCGCAAAAATGTAATTTGTGATTGGGAATTGAGACAGAAAATGAGTTTTGACTCAAAGCCACAGACTATAAAGTCCCAAGAAGAGGATCAGTATCAAGACCAATGAGTTTTGGACCAGCTTGAACTTTTCCCCTAAAAATGCATATCAGACAGTTTTATTATCCTGGCAATTGACAAGGCAGTTTGTGTGCCTTGCCAGGAAAATATGAAAGACTGTCGTGTCAAGTAAAGTTCTCTTGGTTTGATCTACATGACAAGTTCTGCAGGTCGAAAGACCTAAGTCAACTTTATCCTTGATCTTGTCGGACAATCCCTTCTTTCTCGATCATCAAATTCCCAGCCAAAACTACTAATCCCGAATCATTGTTCGTTAAAAAATTTGATTATCTTTTTTCCTAATTCATACAATATCTTTAAAAATGGTATTTTAATCTCAGAAAAAGTTGAATATGCAACGGATATGTCACAAAAATTGTGTAATGCGCCAACAACTTCAAATATCTACCAAGTTTTGGGTCCATTATGACATTAGAATGCGCCATGAAGGCCATCAAATTGTTAAACTACCTATGCAAAATATTGCAGTTTGCCTTTGCTAATGATTACAAGCTGCATTGCATTTGATTGACTTTGGTACTCCTTTACAACCACAGGGTCTGGCAATGAGTTCAAGACTCTCCCACAACAAACATTTTGACAAATGAGATGATTTACGAGAGTCAAATGAGCTAAGCAGAGTGAACCCGTTTCGAACAGAAGTCGAATATTTTGTAAATCGCTGCATGATACTTTTTTCGTTTATTTCTTTTACAACTTGAATAATTTTTAGCCAAAAAATACTGACGCATTCGATAAACAGTGCAAATCTCTGTCGCCTGTCAAAGTCTGAATTATATGTACAGAGTGCATCTTACAGTTTTTATTTACTTTAGGTGTGCACTATGCATGGATTGTAGCCACCTGTATGAACGGATGAAAGATGAGTGTGTGCATTAACCCTAACCCTTTTGCTATTATTTATGCAGATTGCAGTGCATCTGTCAATAGCTGTCCTAATACATTTAATGAAAAGCCTTTGTCTACTTTGAACCGTACGAAATTGTATAATGCGTCTGGGGCTGCCTACGTGTGCTTCTCTTATCAATTTCACCGTGACTTTTTCTAAAGATACATTAATCCGGTAAATTTAGGATGTATTGTGTGCTCTACGAGTATGGGTACATATTTTGCGAGGACATGACTTAAGGTCTATCATCTCTTTAGCTGTGCATACGTAAGTAGTTTTACGCAGTCTCTTAAATATCATGTTTGTTATACAAAAAATATAATGGAATGAACCGTTACACGCACTGCTTACTTCATTATTACACGCTTTTGAAAAGAGGAAGATCATTGATGACTTAGTTAAAAGAAGGAGGTTCCTTACTTAAGTTCAAGTTTGTATGCATTTGAAAATCCTCATTCTTAAAAAATTAGATCCTTGAGTTAATACATTGTTTCTGTTTTTTTTTAAACAATTGAACATTTTTCACAAAATGTGTGTATCATACGAGTACTGACAAAGTTATTACTTAATTTTCACTGCCAAATAATACTAAGGTTTATACATCACATATTTCATGAACTTGCAAAATTATCTGCCAAAATATATAAACCGGGTAAGTAAAATGGCTTTTAATATTTGAGCTCTTGATGCGTTGTAAAAAATGACTTAATTCATCAAAATAATATGCTTACTTCAAAAATAGGGTAAGATTGCTTTAAGAGAAGGTTCAACCCTCCTTAAATGCGCGGAAAATAAGTATTCACAATCAGTGATAATGATATAAGCAGAGATATACCTTTTAACAAAAATTCATATAATTTTAAGGAAACATTTGCCGTAGATTTCTTGATTTGAAAAAAATAAAGTACTTCTGCTGTGGTTTTTCTTTTTGGGGTAAGTAAAGCAAAGGAAGACGTTGCCCTCTCTGCTATAATATTAAAGTTAATGCATAACCTTTAAGTAAGTCAGTGTGCAAAATATGGTTTTCGTATATTCTTTAAGTCACGTAATATTAATATTCTTTTATAAGTCATTGCAAATTCCTTAATATAATAATGGCTAATTAGAATAACATTTTAACCTTAACCTAGTCTCGTTTCAAAAATACGTTATATAACGTGACGTGCTGAATTTAAAACACACATTTTTAGCTACCTGTTTGCAAATGTTGAACGGGTATCAAAAATTAGATGTAATTTCAGATCAAAAGTAGAATAATAAAGCATCACTTTAGTTTATTTGAAGAAGGCACGGTAAATATGTCGGTATTTAAAAACTGTTATCTCCCAACAGATAAGGAGCATCTTATGTTTGGCAACTAAAATAACCAGGAGCTTTTGATATTTGATGTTCTTTTTGTGAATGCTAAATCTGAGCCAAATTTCACGTACGAAATATGCATATCAAAGCATTTTGGGGGGAATTCAATGAGGCATTACTAAACGGTAAGCTATTTCAAAAGCATTTATTCTTAAAGTTAGGCGTAGTTATATGATTGACGAGACAGGATATTAAGGAAAGGACAGAAGAATCAAATTTTTAAAAGTTGAAAGCCAGAACTGGCTATTGTATTTACAATGCGTGGGCTTTTTATATCTTCGTTGAGGGGACATTAAATAGGTTCACCTGCACAATAATAGAGTAACGCTTATTCTGCGAAACGTCTCCATTCTACTATTTTTTTCTTTTATTAATCGAATCATTTGATATCATCAGCGCAATCTTGAAAATTCTACAGGTACAAACGAATGAAATTCGAGCAACACATTACATTACGCCTTTCTCGGGGGAACATGTTTTTGACGTTGAAGTGTTATTGATGACTTGCTTTTGTTGACACCTGATACATGATCACAAGTCCAAAAAATGATGAATCATGAGATG
>JAHZMX010000823.1:0-21032 GCA_027743895.1 Seira musarum | reverse complement strand
TCGTCGTGGATTTCTTGGAATTGGAGAAAAGATGTCTGTACTACGCACTCAAACAAGGGTTCGGTAAATTCTCAGAAAAAGGGCAAAGTTGAGTTGATTTTTTTGCACACATTTTCATGATTTGATGAATTTGGGGCCATGAACGCTTCACTGAATTTTATTAATTTTCGTGTGTTCATTAAAAAAATGCGATCATAGAATATTCCATTTCCTGGAAATTGTATTAGTTTTTTGCCATTAATGGCACCAAAAACTGTTATTCATGTTCCATAATATGATCAAAGCAAAACCACTCTATTTCCAGAAAATACCCAGCTCCTATTCATCATTGCATATCCAGAACATTTTTTTACAAAATGAGAGGAAATGAGCTTGGAAAATGTGTTTTGGAATGAACAAAATGAATGTCATAAATGACAGATGCTCAACGAAATTCAAGGAGCAAAAGACTCAATGGACAAAAAAAAACGTAAAATATTATGTCGTCTTTGATGCCAGCTATTTATATTATTGTATAACATGCCAGTAGTGGATTCATTCAAAATGGAAAAATGAGGTCGACAGTGGGACACACACTCATACTCATACACAGAAGATGAAGAGTGCGAGAGTCTTTACAATTTTTTTGTCATCATCAAACACGAAAAAGCATCATGACGATCATCACGATGATCATCATAACACAACACATCCCATCAAATTTTGATGCGTTTCATTTTTACGACAAAGGCAAAAGTAGAGGCGGCAGCTTGCTTGTATTTATGTCCATGGGAAAAAAATTTCTCTGCGCTTGGCCTCGCTTCTCATTCCAAGCACGTACGCGTTTCCTACGTCGTTTCTGTCTATTTCCACCTATTTCCCTTCTAGCTTTCTCTGGCTTGAATGGTATCGCTTTAAGGCTTATTTTTCATTTTCTTATTTTCCTCTCTCTCTCTGCCTGTGTGTCCAGTCCAGTTCAATATGGTCCTTTTCAGGGACACAAAGACAAGTGAAAAAGCAGGCGAAACCAAGCCAGTCTTATTCATGCCTTTTTGTTTATTATGAGCTTTGAATGGAGTCAAACAGATGGAGAAAATTGGTGAAAGGGACAGTGTCGTTATTGTTCGAGTACTTAAAATATCCCCCCTTCTAAAATAAGTAGGAAAGGTAAAACTAGTCTTTAGTTTGGTTAATGGAGTAGCCCCCGGATGTAGCGTTTGAATAATGGCACATTTTCTCTTATATAATCAACACAAGAACTTATTATTATTTTTCTTTAAATAGACCATGCACAGCCAGAAGAATAGAGTTTGTAAAGCGTAATAAGATGCAATAAAAGCTCCGCTTGTGAGCAAAGTCCCATTAAAGTTTTTATATTTTCAAAAAGAGACGCGTATGCGTAGATAATATTGACTTTTCCCTTTCTCAAGTGAAAGTCTAAAATTACACAGAAAAATAAATAATGTTGAACATTTCCGGTCTTTTGAATTTGCTTCTTTGATTAGCTGGCGAGGGTGCATGTTTACGTCTGATATTGCGTTCGTCTTCGTCTCATTGAGAAAGTAACACTACACCGAGGGAAAGTAAAACTTGGAGACAGTTTAAGACAGTAGAGAAAAGGAAACAGGAAGGATGGTAAAAGTGATGTTGACAAGGATCTAATCAAGAGAAAAAAAATAAAGATTGTGTTTGTGTATAACTCTTACTGTTGAGTTCAGAGAGTCTCACTAACTATATCATTTCCTCTCGACTAATTTGTCACATTGCCAAAAGCACCAGTAATATAGATAGATTGTTTGGAGTTGCAATCTTTCATGAAGATTTTACTACACCGAATTCATGTGTTCTTTCCGATCAATGGAAAATGCAATTGAACTTATTAGACCATTAATAAAAATATTTTGATGATTAATTAATTGTTAATATATCTTGAGCTACAACTTGCCCCCGAAAATTAAATTGAATACAGTTGTTATTGTATACTATGTATATCTCAATATTTAGCTAGGAATTTGTTCACAGAAACACAGAAAGAAGTGAGTTGTGTTGAAGCATATTTTTGGTGGTTCTAGATATATTCACTTTTAAAAATATTAACGCTTAAAAGTTTTGGTTTAGAAATACCATGAGTGTGTAGCTTTTTTACTGCTTAACAGTTTTGAAATATTTTTCTACAGTTGTTATACATTCAATCAGTTAACTTCAGAATTTAAAGTGAGCAGTTAGGAAGTAAGTTATGGGATACTTTTCGTGCTACGGCCCTGAGTAAGCATTACCATCAGGAGAAGACAAGACAGGATACATTGTTGTGGCAGCGAGCAGTGGATTGATATACTTAGAGTCAAGATAAGTTTTAATCTTGTTGTATATGTAGCACAAGGGACAAGTACATTACCGGCATTTGGAAAAAAATCCTCAAAGATACTGGCACAAGGGTTCTTTTTATTACCAACAGTACTTGCCAGACACGGCTGCACCATGAGTATGACATTAGAAGATCTGGGAAAAAAGCTTGATCTACTGGTGGCATCAACCCAGCAGCAAGAACAAAACCTGGGCAAGATAGAAGGAAAGCTGGACACAATTAGTAAAGATCTTTCCTCGAGGCTGGAGAAGCTTGAAACCAAACAGACCGATCTCATAAAACGGATTGAGACGCTTGAAAACGGAGAGAATAGGGGAACACATGATGTAGAGCAAATTGCAGCTCTAGAGAAAAAACTAAATGAGGAATTGGATCGGATGAAAAGGGAGCGTAACGTCGTCCTTTATGGGGTAGCGGAGTCAGCAAAAGAAGTTGCTGTTGCAAAACAAATGCTCATGTTCTTACTTCCGGGCCATCAAGGAGGGTTTTACAGTAGACGCATTGGAGAGTTAGATCCTACTAAAGATCGGCCTAGACCGTTAAAAGTCTTCCTGTCCAACCCAGGTGAACGTTATGCAGTGCTAGCTAATAAAGGGAAGTTAAAAGGATTGGAGCAATATGCTCATATCTCCGTGGCTCCTGATTTAACAAAGCATCAGCAGAAGGAGAAAGAAACGCCTAAAACAACTGAAGGAAGGGAAGATATCACGAGAACAAGAAATGGGCGAGAGCGCAGAAATCAAGAGAACGACGATGAATCCGGGCCTTCAAGGCAGCAAAAACAGTCTCAGACAAATGAGACCAGGGATTGACTATCGGTAAAACAGGAAATTTTGCATGTCGGTTTACAAAACTTTCGTTCAATTAATAACAAAATTCCGGAACTATACTATTTATTGCTAAACTTTAAGTTAGACATTCTGTGCATTACAGAGTCATGGTTATCTGGTGATTTTGATACCTTTCCTTCAGGCTTCAAATTGTTTCGAACAGACAGATCTCATAAAACGGGAGGGGGGGTTGCAATGTTTGTGCGCATGGACTACAAAGTATCTGTTTTAAATGTTGATAAATCGGAATGGAAAACGGAAACGAGTATTGAATTTCTTGCGGTGTCAGTCCAGAAAGATAACATGCCATCCGCAATAATTTGTGTTATTTATAGAACTACTTGTAGAAAAAATGATGTGTACAACATCGAAAAATTATTAAATCACCTCATTGCATTAAAAATGCCTGTAATTGTGACTGGTGACTTGAATATAAATTTTGCAAGTGCAAAAGATAATAAAGCATTAGGGTCAGTTTTGTCAAGATTAGATTGCCTTCAGTTAGTCAGGGAGCCAACTAGGCTGGCGAGTATTTTAGATGTTATAATCTGTGGTTCCAGTGATGGAAGTAATGTAAAAAATATTACAGTTTCTGACGAAGGTATTTCTGACCACAATTTTGTAAAATTTGACTTCACTTTGTGGAAACGTAAACAGCGCAAAAAGTTCAAAGAGGTTAGAGATCTGGGGAATATGGATTGGGTTTCATTTTATGAGAGTATATCGGATGATGTTAGAAATGTCAAAATTGTCGATGTCGAATTAGGGACGAAGGAACTTTTGACACTAGTGATTAGAAGTTTTGATGAATTTGTTCCCCTAAAGCGGGTGCCGGAGGGTAAAAGAGATCAGTCTTTCCCTATCTCGAATAAGACAAAAAGGCTTTTGGCCATCAAAAAGTATTATGTTAGAATATGGATTAAAACACGTGATAGCTTTGCTCGAAAAAAGGCAAAAGAGTACTCCAAAAAGATAAGAGCTCAAATGAGATTAGATTTTAAAGAGGAACTTCACTCAAACATTGTCAAGTTTGGTCTATGGTCAGCCTACAAGAAACTAGGAATTAAAAATAAGAGTATGGAATCTACACTACCAGTTAATCTTACTTCAAATCAGTTAAATGAATTTTACTGTCTAATGACTTTTGAGGAAGGGGATCTAGTAGTAGACTCGATGAAAAACTTTAAAAGGGATTTAAATGTTCCAAAGTTTTGCGTGTCCACGATAGGGTTAACGGAATTATTTAATGCGTGGAAAAGAATTAAGAAGAGAAAGAGCAAAGCTATGGATGCAAATATGCTTTCAAAATTTATGTTAAACTCTGTCATGTATATTCCTGGTTTTGCTGAAAAACTTCTCATGCTGATAAATCTTTCGTTCAATCTGGGAACTATTCCGTCAATTTTGAAAACTTCCCGAGTAGTGCCGATTCCTAAATGTGAAAATCCGCGGCTTCCGGAGCATTTTAGACCAATTAACATTACCTCCGTATTACTTTTGCTAATGGAAAGCGTTTACTATGTCCAACTGATAAAATATCTGGAATCAGAAAATATTATCAGTGCCAATCAATTTGGGTTTCGAAGAGGTCATTCTACTGAAATGGCCATGGTCGCTTTAACGGATTATGTACGAAAATGTGTTGACGCAGGTCTGGTGTGTGCTGTTATTTCTTTAGATCTCCGGAAGGCGTTTGACTCAGTGGATAGAGGCAAACTATTAAGAAAAATAAGTCATCTCTATGGAATAAAGTGTTTATGGCTTGAGTCATTTCTCAGGGAAAGGAAGCAGTTTGTGGTTGTAGAGGGAATGAAGTCAGGTATCCTCAAAACTTTGCGTGGGACGCCTGCTGGAGGGCTTTTATCGCCAATTTTATTTGCCTTGCTGATTAATGATTTCCCAGAGCTTTTTGACGATTTATGTGTATTATTTGCTGACGACTCGACAATTGTCGTAAAGGGGACTCACGAAAATATAAATGAGTTGAGAGAGAATGTGAATAGAACAATGGCGAAAGTGGTAGCGTATCTTGACGAGAACTCACTCCATTTAAATGCAGGCAAGACCCAGTTAATTGTTGTGGGCAGTCAGAAAACAAAAGACGCAGTTAAAGGTTTTTCGTTTGTATTAAATGATGTTGAGATCAAATCAAATGGCATGATGAAATGTCTTGGCCTTTGGATCGATGAGGACTTCTCGTTCTCTGCGCACATAAATAAAATAGTTAAATCTGCATTTTTAAGAGTAAGAGTTTTGTTTAGAGTACGCCATTTGTTGTCGTCGGAAGTTTTAATTTTGTTTGGACAGGCTATTGTCTTAAGCGTATTAAATTATATGGCTAGCGTTTGGGGATCAGCGGCAAAGAAATGCCTGAAGCAAATTGATAAAATCATAAAGAATCTAGGAAGATTGGTGCTAGGGCTAAGACGGTGGGATAGTGTCTCGAGTAGGATAAATAATGAGCTTTGTTGGCTATTTGCAGAGCAAAACTCAATGTACAAATGTGTGTGTATGATTTTCAAGTTGCTTAAGTATGGAAATGTTCCGTTTTTTGATGATCTGTTTGTTCGGAGGGGTGAGGTGTGTGGTTACTTAACGAGGGGCAGTGACAAATTGCAATTAGATTGGCGTCCCCAATCAGAATTTGGCAGAAAAACTGTGTGTCACCGAGCGATAAAGTTATGGAATGAACTTCCTGTTGAGTTAACAAGTGCAGCCTCATTTCCGATCTTCAGGAGAAGTCTGAAGGAATGGTTGCTTCGCAAGAATGAAGCTCTAGGTGTTCGATGTTAATTTTTTCCTGTTATGGAATTTAGTTATTGTCGAGTCAGTATTTTACTTTTGTAATGTACTAATTGTAAGTTGTATCGAGTTTTTTGATTGTAAAATATTATTATTTGACATGGTATCAATTTATATTTATATATATATATACAAATTTTTTTTGACTATGTATATGGCCTTGGGCACTTTTTTCCTTGCGGGGTTTTTTCCCCAGGGCCAGAGAAAGTGTAATTTTATGTTCCAAATCTTGTGACTCTGGGCAGCGTAAGGTCCTACTTGGTTTAGGTTGCTGACCTAGAAGCATTCCATGTTATGTATGTATAATATGGTCAATATGTGAATAAATTCAAATTCAAATTCAAATCGTTGAAATATTTTTTTGGAGTTTGTACAAAACAGGAAAACTGTTTTTCATACAAGTTTTGTCCTCCGATACCAACCAACCGCTGCCATTATTAGTACTACTCCGCTTTTAGAATGGAGGAGACGAGTTCCGATTCAGTGAAGCGTGGCCCAATTTGCTTCAATGAGTACTGTTTAGGAATGCTTTCCATGTATACTTAGGAGAGAACACGAGAACTGCTTTGAAGTTGGGTTAGGACAGAAGACGAATTTGCAAAGTATTTTGAGCGAGTACCAAAGGAATACGAGAAGAGTCCTTGCAGAGAAAATAGAATAATCTAATTAACCAGTAGTTTCTAATGAATTGATTACGATCATTCTGCACGCAATAGTGTACGAGGAGATGGAATGATATGAATGAATCTGATGTTTCTTCTTTCTTTCTTTTAGCGTCTGCTGTTGATGGACCAGTCCTTAATCTGACGAGAATTAATCGTGAACATATGGGCGAATATGGTACGAATTAATTAAACTTTTTCTAATTTCTTTTTATTACATTCTTAAGTAGAAAATATGTTCAGGAATTTCATAATTTTCTTTTTAGTTTGTATTGCGGACAACGGAGTGACCCCACACAAGCAAAAGAATTTCATCGTTGAAGTTCATTGTAAGTATATATTTGGTTTTAAATGTTTTATATTTCTTGTAGAATGTAATGTTCAGTTCAGTTAATGACGCATAATCCAGACATCCCGCAGAATGACCATAGATTTATCGTGTTTGAAATAAGGCTTTTTAATATCGTTAATGAACGAACCAAATCGATTTCATTTTAGTGATACTTTGGAGTTAATGAAATGGAGCTGGTATTAGCTTTGATTTTTCCTAAAGCCATAACTTCAAAGGAATTTGCTTTTACGATTAGAACGAATCATCTTTGGCCAATCTCAGTTCGCCAAGCCATAAAGTCCACTATTTAAATTCAAAGGAAGTAGTTACCTGTATGCAAACAGCTTACGGAAGCGTTTTTCATTTCAAATAGAGAAAAACTGCAAATAAAGTTAAGCCGAGCTTTGTCCTTATTTCTACTGCTACATATCTCATCATGTGAAACTGGCGACATTGCTTTCGTCGCAGCATAAAAAAAGAAAGAAAAATCTCCGCTGGAGGGATAAAAATATCCTCCTTTTCAGGATCCGGATGTATATAAACCACGTCATTAAATAAGCCAATCCATAAAACATGAGAAGATGAAGATGGAAAGAAAGGGCTACTTACGTACGTACATGATCTCTCTTTGCTTGCTTGTGTCTTCAAATAGAGTAATGGAGCAAAAATACTATTTTCCCCTTTCATTTTTTTTTCAAAAGTTCAGCTCGGCTCACCGAGATATTTTTTCAGTTGATACCTCTTGATCCCTGCAAGTACGCCTCATACCTGATCAGACCCTGCAACCTGTGCGTGTGTAGTGGGGAGAAAAAAATGACATTATGGTTGATAGACTGGATCTATCCGCAATGAGAAAAAAACACGTACGCGAATAGGAATAGGAATGATTTCATGAAAAGAAGCTTTTGTAAATGCACGTATGGAGAAAGGGATCCATTCAAGGAATCTCATACAATCCCCTGGGATTCCCTTCTCATGAACTAAAAATTGAGAGCTGGAGCAAGTTGGAAAGCTTGAGGCGACATTGCATTCACATCTCTCGATCCCACGGTTAGATAGATAGAGAGAGAAGGTGTCAAGGGGCAGGAGACGGAACACTACAAATAGCAAATATTCATACTTTTCCCATATCCATTTCCCATGTTGTAGTTTTGACTTCAATAAACTCAAGTAAAGCAGAAAGCAAGCAAAATATATTTTTTGCTTCCCTAAAAGATAAAAAAAAGTTCAAGAGGGGAAGAGAAGATCATCATCGATTCGACTAGGCAAACCAAACCAAATCCAGATAGCTCGCTTCAGATAGTTATGTGACCTGAGTGAGGTTTTATGGCATTATTATTTTTGCCTTGTCACTTCAGTCAGTCCCGTGATTTAAGTGAGGAAAAACGTTCTTTTTTTTGCTTGGACTTTTTGAAGAGCAGGATTCAAGCCTCTATCACAGAAAATGTTTATTTATGCCGCTCAGGTGTTGAATGAAAGACGAAAGAAATGGAAACAGATTTGGGACTTTCACTTGAGCCATCACAGTTTCCGGCAAAATAAAAAAGTGGTGGGCGGTAAAGTACAATGGAGTGAAGATCCAGCTCATGCTTTGTTATTTGGTGTGCTTATGATGACATCATTAAATTATCTTTTCACCGGAAAACAATTTGAGATATACAAACATGAATATAGTATTGTTATGTTGGCCAATGAAATCGATAACAAAAATCAAAAATACAATTGTATAATATGACGAAATTATAATTATTTCGATCGAATGAAAGGCCCGAAAGAAATAGACATTAAAAAGGTTCTGTTTGGTGAGTCAGTTTTCAGAATATACGCAGTTTGCCAAGGCCTTAATTAGTTGCAAAAGTCAAAATATCACTTCTTACATGTAAAGACGGAAAATAAAATAAGTGTAATTATGTAGTTTCTGCAAACTAAAAAACTTTGAAAGTCATAAAAACGACTGCGAAAAGTCCCCCGGTACAAACAACTTAAACCCGCATAAGTTTACATCTGTGGCTCGGGTATAAAAAGGTCGGTTTAGCATTGCAAACAAATTGAGTGAGTTTGCTTGCACGATTCTTTGTGGCATGTCATGCAAATACCACGCTTTTCCCCCTTATATTTTTGGGGGAAGAAGGAGGGATTCTTCATTCACGCGGAAAAGTTTGAGAAGAAGGAAATTATTACAAGTAAGATTGCTATTTTAGGGGGGTCAGACCAGGAATGTACGGGAAACATATCGGCGTTTTGCAGCTTTAATTTTCCAAGAAAACTTGGAAGCTGGATGAATAATATGGCTCTAATTACCCGTATATTACTCCTATCCTCCTATTGTTTTCCCTGTGGAATGGAGGCGAATGGGACCGGGAGCAAATACAAAATTTATTCCTTCTCAAACAAGTTTTTCCTTTAAGTTTAATGAGCCAATATGAAAAAGTTTTTCTTGAGAAGTCATTCACAAAGAAAGAGACCCTATGTAATATGCTCCTTACATAATGCGATACTAATTCCAGAGCAGTAGCAGTAGCAATAAGTAGTAGCAGAAGGGTAAAAGAGAAAACCTGCCAAGAGTGTGGGAGAAAGACATTAATATTAATTATTACAAATGAGCAAGGGTATCGTAATGAATAAAGCCTCTTCCAGATTAAAATTAATTAGTGGGAGCAAGCAGTGCAATTATACTTGTGGAATTTCCATTTTCTAGTGGGAAACTGCGTTTTGATTGTGAAATGAGAATGCACATTATTGCATTTTACTGCACGATTTATCCCACAAAAAAAGTTTGAATTGAATGAATGAATGAAAGTAGGCGGAAATGGATGCTGCGATGGAAGCAGGTTTCATAAAAGGGGAAACTTTTCCCATTCGCTTCGTTCCGAGAATTGAGGAACGTGAGCTGAGTACAAGACTGTCGCATGCACACGCACGTATAAATAAATGATTCTATTCATTTCACATTGAAGGGAAAAGTGTACACAAAAACCTTCACTTTCTTTTGTGCATTCCACACCGCAACTACTGTTACTGCTGCAATAAAGCTGCTCCTGCTTGCATTAACATTTTCCGAATTGTGTACATGAATGAATGAGTTGAGCAGGTGTACTGGAATGGCATGAGATGGGCATGGGGAAAAAGTTTCCTTTAAATGAATTCTCTTGCTGGAAGCTATTTAAGTTTTGACTTGTCATTGTTCTCCTCCACCAGTCATGTTTCATCCAGGGGAAATTTTCCGCCAGTTTTAATGCAATAAAGATGGGAAAATTCCTAGAGCTTCCTCTCTCTTTCCCACTAACGAAGGAAGGGAAAATCAGCCTAAATGTGATAATGAAAGAAACCGCATAACAGCCATGTTATTGCCCATGAAGGAATGAACCGTGAGTGAGAGTCACAGTCGCGTGCCTGACTAATCTGTCTAGAAAAAAAATAACTTCGTAATTTTGGGAATTGAGATGTTACTTGCCTTCCATCTCGTTTCGTGTGCGTGAAGCTATTTATCTCATCTTTACTCAATAATTATAACAAATGAGTGGAGATTAGAATGCATTCCTACCAAAACAGAGTTCAGGAGAAATGCGAGACCAATTTTGACTGCTGTTTTTGCTGTTCAAAAGATTTACTTTTACGATACGTGTTTCGGAAGGAAGGGGAAATGGGGAAAGTTGGGGCAATTCATTTGCTCGTATTTTTTTCAACTTAAGACTGCTTCTTATGTACTTGCATTCAGAGCTGAACAGGGGATGAAAATCATGCGTTTTCAGGAAAATTATGGAATGAAATGAATGGAATCAAGGGAAATGAGCCACGTTTGTACCATTGTAAATGTTGTTATTTTGGTTTGTAAAGTTGCGAGATTTTCGGATGCATCCAGTGAAACAAGAGTAGTAAATAAATGGAAAGGAAAGAAAACAGAGAGGTTTTTAGGGTGATTTAATGGTTGAGATATTGCAGCGTAATAACTTTACTTTTACTGAACTTTCTCTGTTAAAGTCATGTAATTGCGTAAGTGTGAGAATTAATCTGACCCGTGCGAGGACTTCTTTTTCAAATGAATAAAAAATTGTGCGTGCTAAATTACATGCTCACGCTTATTCTTGCGGTTAAGGAGGCTTATGCTGAACATGAGTAACGGCTCACCGAGGGAATGAATGAGGCGGTTCAATCCTGAAGTGGAAAATAATTTTGTGAAAAGTAAAGCTTCAATGAATTTTTAAATTATTGTAATGTACTTTGTAACTCAAAACTGAATTGGAATAGTAACAAGTGAAAATAATTTATCTGCAGTGGGCATGATACTTTTCAGGAAATGTAGAAATCATTCAAATAAACCTCCCCCCCCCCAACAAAAAATCATAATATCCTTTTTGTGAATGCATTGGAATTTGGTATGTTTGGATTTGCTTAAAGGATTTCCGCTCTGTTTTTTAACCATTTGTTCCCTTGTGCATTTTAATGCAATTCTTATATTCACAAACCAAGCCATCATGCAGAAGAATGATTTTGGTTAGGTTTATTTTACAGTTTTATGGTCTCGCGATAATGGTCAAAATCATATATCACTTCTGTACCTCACATTAAAGCTTCCTGATTTATGGTGCACATGCGATGCGGTGAGTTTACCTCACGAGGTAATTATTCTTTACTGGAATAATATTTTGGAGGAACTTGTAGGCTCAACAGGCAAATGCAAGGATGAGGAGACGAAAGATGAACATGAAATGTGTGGCTTGGCTTTTGGCCTGACTCGGTTGAGGGAAGAACCCTTTTAAGAGTAAATTTTTATTGCTTTTTAGGTGTTTTTTCAATGGTGCACACGGAAAAATTTATGTACTTTTGGTTTTCATCCCGAGATAATATTGGCAAAAAAAATATTGGTGGTAATAGAGTGCGAATTTCATGAATGTGATGCAGATGCTGCGTGGGAAAATAAATTGTACTTGATTTATTACTGACACGATTTTCATTTTAAAATTACTTTTTTCCGGCTTATCGCCCGCTTTTAAACGTAATGCTTTTTAGCTTTTTGGTAATCTTAATTTTCAATTCGAACGTGTACCACAAAATCTATGACCAAGGACGATTCCCTTGGAGTATACGAGTAATAAGTGAAATTGCATCATAAATTCATAAAATGGCTGACTTTAAATATTTCATTATTTGGAATCCGTTTTACAGTCCCTCCAATGATACGAATCCAGAATCAAATGATTGGAGCCAGCATCGGCTCAAAGGGCATGTTCGACTGCTACATTGAGGCTTTCCCTCCTTCCGTTACTTACTGGGAACGGTCTGATGGGCGAGTGTTGGAAACAAGCGATAAGTATCAAGTAGGACTTAAAGAGTTGGGACCGTACAAAGTTAGTCTTGTTTACTGTGTAGCTTATATGCCTTAAGTTTGTATGATAAAGATTTAAATGCTTACGTAATTATAAATTTAGGTACACATGATGCTGAATGTCTCAAAAGTGTCAATATCTGATATGGGACGATATCACTGCGTGAGCAAGAACGAGCTCGGAATCACCAAAGGAGACTTTACACTTTATGGTTCGTTCAAACTAAAGTGTTTGCTTTATTTATTGATATTACTATTACTTTGAATTGAGCATTTTTTATTTTCACTTTTGTAGAAGTTGATCCCAATCTGGTCACTCCTCCACCAAAGTCCGTTGGCGGAAAAGGCGTTGCCATTTATGGACAGGTAAACTTTCTTGAAAAATTTAAGAAAAAAGAAGAACCACTTACCTAGGAACATTTTTTGTGTGAAAAGGTTCAACCCGAACACGTTGACCTGGATGACTTATGCCCTTCGCCACCCCCGTGCCCCGAATGTCCCCCAAGGATCGAGACAGGGCGCTGCCGATCAGGAGGGTTTGCTCTTTTGGACATGGTCGGCTGGGAAATCTATCCTCTGGGCAATCTTACATCTGCCAAGCCTACGAACCGAACACAAGGTCAGAAAACTTACTTAAAGCCTTTCGAACATTTCGTAAAGAAGCCATTGCTTTTAAGAATCCGAAAACATTATCTCAATCTCATTTGTCAGGAAATACCTTACGAGAGCAAGTACGTACTCAGCAAGGCACTTTTTTCTTTCTCCCTAATTCTTTGATTCAATACTCAATACTCATCTATTGAATTACGTACTTCCCGGAAAAGTTCTACAATTCATGCCAGACCATGGGAAAATCTGCTGCGGCGACATATCTCAGACGGAGTTTTTCACTGTCAATGCCAACTTCCCTCCCAACATTTTTCTTTCGGAAAGTAAACCCCCAAAGAAACGTTCTTTTTCATTAAGTACGTGTTTCCGCTGATACAAAGTACCAAAGCATTTAAGGATCAGGGCATGTTATGTTCTACTACTACTTCTATCAACCGCGGGGAGAAAGTGCATTTCCGGAAAAAAATGTGATGAAACAAATTGTATTACTTGAGTTACACAGTTACAGTTAACGTAATATCCTTTTTCTATCTTTATCGTTCCGACATGACACGCACGCCAGTTTCCTTCCAGAAGAAAATACCAAAGCCGAGGAAGGCTTAATATTTTCTTCTTTCCTAAATAAATGGCATGTCTTTTTCTAAATGAACACCCTATCTGGATCCCTTGTCTCGCCACACGTGGGCCCCCTAATCACCATAAGCATTAATAGACCCTTATTTTTCAGCAGTGATATGAAATGGATAATATTCTCCAGAATTAAGTTGTATTGCTCCCCAGTGACCTTTCCAAGCACTGAACAAGCTGTAAAAAGTCTAACCATGCAGAATGCCGGGAGTATGCAGGAAGGAAGGAAAATGAAATGAGCTCATTCTCAGTTTTTATATTGTTATTAGCCATCTTCTCTTCGAGAAACTTACTTCCTCCTCCTAATCTTGCCAAAGGATCTTGGAACTCGGAACAAGCAAAGTTACACAACCAGAATCCTTGAGTTGAATGCATGGCTTTAGTATATATCATTAAGGCCATATCAAACAGTTGCCATTTCACATAAATTAGACAAGATGAATAAGCCAAAACCAAGTCCACGTTCTATGTCAGAGGAGCACGAACCAAACTAGATTGAACATATTTATTTTAACTTGAATGAAGCTTTTTATGATTATTACATCAATTCCCGAAGAGGTTAATCCAATCGAGGTAGTCCACCTGAAGTAGAAATTTTTATGTGGTATGCATAATCCAAAAGGTGAATTGCTAAAGTAAATGGCAATTTGTCTACATGGCCAGACGGGAAGACAATTAACGATGCAGGTTACGAGCGTGAAGAATTCAAATAGCTTACCCACCGCACCGTACATTGTACCTCAGACCGTTTCCACGAATAACCTTACACTCAACTGCTCCTTGTTCGTTTTGATCCAGAGTTTGACTCGTCTAAATCAAGTGAGCTTGTTACGTGACATGGTGGATTTTGCAGCTTAGCTTCCAGTTAATTGTTATTGCTGGACATGGCATAGCCAAGAATGAAGCCGACCGAGCCAATTACTAATTCCGGGAAAGTTCCAACCAAACCAAACCACGTCCCCTCATCTACAGACATGTCCTATATACACCTACTTACCTCAAACTCGAATGCCTGAAGCTGAATACTTTTCAGCAACCGCCAACCACCATTATCTTGCTTTTAGTTTGGAGTGTATGAGTACCTGTAATAGCATTTTTTAAATGAATTAACTACAAAATCAAGTTGATAGGTCCATCATGAACCCTTAAGTGCTTTCTTACATCCATTTCGGTAGAGAGCTTTCACTTTCATCTCATCCTCATGTGCATTGGCAATGACCACGGACCATGGAAAAAGCAAGGCAACTCTTTTAGGAAAAGAAATAAATATAGTTCTGTCATTTTGGGAACGCACTTAACCCAGATAAAAGAAGTAAAATGGATGAAATAATGGAGAAAAAGTGGAAGTACTAGTAGCACTTGTTGTAGTTATACTTGTGTAGAACACAATTAATGTGTATTGCTCTACAAGTGGATTGGATTGGATTAAAAGAAGCAGGAAAAGTAGTGGAAGCTGTGACGGAAAATGATCATTTCCAGTTAACGTTTTTTTTCCCTTGTCTTGTCGGTCCTATTCATGAAATCTTCTCACGCGAGCAAAGTGAACAAGCTTCATCCAGAGTTTGAAAAAAAAGAAAGAAAGAAACTACATACTTGTCGGGTATTAGAGCAGTACTCACAAAAAAGAAGAAGAAAGATGATGATGACAACCAAAAGGGTAGAAATTACAGGGTTGTTGCGTCAGTCAAGTACGTACTTACAAGTAATGGAACAGGTTAAAAGAAAAGACACGGTTTTAAGATTGGTGACAACTTTTTTAAAGGAAACTTTGACATGAATTCCTTTACGATACTGAAAATGTATAGGATTTTGAGTGGCGATGTAATTAAGACAAAAAAAGTCTTTTGAGAAAGTGCTTGAACTGGAGTTTTAAGTTTTTTTGAAAAGATGAAGTGTATCTTACGAAAAGTTCATTAAAAATTAGTTTTGTGCCATTTGCATATTTCTTGTAAAAATTTCATCTCATCAAAGTTTTTAACGATTTTTAAATTGTTTTGCAGATTGTGTTTTGTCAGCAGTTGGAAAGCCAGTTTTCAACCGATATTCCACAGCATCATCCGGATGCTGGATGCGCGAACCAGTCCAGGGTGGATTGAACGGAGAAAAGTACTGGGTCACTAGAATGGAAGACCCGACACACTTGTATGAATTCTTAAACAAGACAGCCTTCGCCAAGGGACAGTCGACAAGAAATTTCACTTTACCCTTTGCCTTCAAGGTACGTAAACAATTTCTTAAATATTTCTCTTCCCCGAAAGAATACTTTAGTCAAATGTGCCCATTTCCAGTTTCTTTTAAAAATAAATTTGTTTTTCATGTTCACGTCCGTTGGATGGGAATATTTCGAGAAAAAATACTTCAAGTAACGACAAAACAAATAAGAGTATTTTTAAAAGTTTTAAAACATTTTTTAAAAAGCTGTCCCTGAATTGTTGTAGTCCCTTTACTATTACTTTGCTTTGTACAGAAGGGAACATGAAGCGCTCTTGCTTCAAGTAATGATATTTAAATGCGTGGTGTAACATAATCATGTTCAGTTTTCATTGGCCTTCCTCCTCTCGGCTCTCTTTTCTGATTGATCAGAATAAATTGGTTCGGGCAGCTCCATCGAATCGAAGTCCCTGTTTGGTCCCATCCTGTACGTAAACTGTACAAACTAAAAAGCTTCTTTTTCCTTCTTCCCATATAAAAGTTATTGTTTTATTGCTATAGCCTCTATGGCTATACTACTGGCCATACTCACAAGTTGTAAGCACGCTGTTCGTATCTAAAGCCAGCAAAAGTTGAGCAAAGCAAAAAAAGGGGAACCTCAAGGTCGCACTCATGCTCACACTTATAAAGACAACCTACACGTTTATATGAACCTAAATGGCTTCACTATAACTATAACTTGTTTTTTTAGCTAGACCAGAGTAGAGATAGGGAAGCGTAGATTTTAGTACAATATCCTCGCATATTCTGGGAGTAAGATTGATGCAAACCTGTGTAGTGTATTCGAGTCTTAAAATTAACCATGTCGCTTATGAGAAGACTTGGTATCGTAGAACATGTAAAAAGCATGAGTTGCTCTTCGTATAGTCGTAATCTACTTAAGCAAGAAAACTCTATTCAGAAGGCTTGTTAAAAAATGGACTAGAGGAGTATAGTACAGCAAGTATAAAGATTTATTCATCTTCTTTGCTGGAAAAAAAGTAAAGATTAATTTTTACTATGAGATTGCGATCAGTTATAGCACTTAAATTGCAAGATGATGGTTGAAGAAAATATTAGGCAAGATCATAATCTTCTAGTTTTTCACAGCTTAAAATGTCAGTTTTTTCCACTTCCTAAAAACTATACTTTGTAAAAATCTATTGTTTATGCCGCCTTGAATGTTGGCTATATTTTTGGCTGTAAGTAATTTTTCTGGGGAATTATTGTAAGCAAGGATCCTATATGCTACCATGAGTCGTTCAAAATAAATAATACGCTTACATTTTAAAAAATGCTTTAGAAAACAGATAAATTTGCCTTAGATGAAACGTTTGGGCAAGGAATACCGCCATTAAGCTTTTGATAAAATTAATTGCTTTTGGTATTACCCTTCCTAGAAATTTTCTAAAATATGGTCTTAATTTATTACTTTATTACTGATACTGCGTTGTAAATGGTTTCCATCCAAGAAACTACTACACCCACTCATTTACGTCTTTTCATTATTCTCTTCCGCGTAATGTATAAAATAAATTATTTCTTCATTCTGCAAAAACGAGATGAGAATAATTCCGTTGTCAAATTGAAGATGAAGTTTAGTGTTCTTTAAATGACGTGATAAATGACATATCAAGTGCGAAATTGTAGAAAATAATTAATTTGGCCACATTTAAATTAACATGTCTTCAGTCTAAAATTCGAAGTAGATCTGGGAATTTCTACAAAAAAATACTACTGTTTTGTCATTTAACTGAAAGTTTATTACTCCAGGTCCATTAGATTTGAAAACTAGAAACGAAACTGAGGAAAATCTTTGGAGAGAAAACGAAAAAGCTGCTATCGTTGCAGTATTTATACTAAAAGTCTAAAAATTGCCTAAAACAGACGTACGGGCCAAGGTAAATAGAAGATGTAGGCTTAGGTAATTACAGTAAAAGCTAGGGGATGAGGTTAATCTTAATCACCATCAGGTTTAATTACAAGTGATTTTCTAATAAAGAAGAAAAAATTGCCTTAAATGAAGATAAGGCCATTCTCTTGATTTTCTAAGAAAGATGTGTCAGCTTCTATCTTTTAAGAAATAATGGACCGCGATTTTTTCAAGCTTCAACTTAATGTGCGATGTTTGCCTACTTTTTGCATCAATGTATGATTACATCTAAAAAGGAAGATTCATATTAGTGAAAAGGCTTTTACATAAATCACACAGACTAACCGTAACTACTGTGTATGCCGACTTATTGTTCAATAATTTTATTTCTATTTGAGAAAATAACAGTTCCGAAAATCAATTTTTTTTTCATTAAGTTAAAACACTTTCGCAGAGTCCTCCAGACATGTCTGAAATATGTAAAGAAGGGAAATGCAGATAAAGAATGTACGTATGTATTTGTAGAATGATATGGAATATTTTTATATGATTCAAATTCAAATCCCACTTAAAAGTTTTTCAATATGAAAAGGAGAAGAAACTTGAGTATGCAGAGAGGCAGTCGAGTCTTAATCACTGCTACTACCATAACTATTACTGTGGTGTGGTGAAAAGAATAAGTAGAGTTAGATCAAGTTGAGAATAGTGAGAAAAGAGGCTTTTCTATATTTAAAAAACTGCGAAAAGAGGAAGAAAAAAAGTACTTAAGGCTTATGAAAAATTATGGCATTTAAAACTAAAAAAGCTGATGGTGCATTCTTAGAGTAGAATTGGATAGGAGGGAGGAAATGTGAGAAAGGAAAATGCAAAACATGCTCTTATTTTCATTCCTTTCTATTTTACCATTTTAGTTGAAGTGCTTTGGCTTGTGTTGTGTGTTCTACTCATGTGCATACAGAAACGAACTAATTTCAAGTGGCTATTATAAATGCAAAAGAAAGCTGTACATGTGTAAATGTACAATAAGAATGAAGTATTATGGATTTAAAAGAAAAAAGGAGGAAAAAATAAAGCTCTACACTCGTTTCTCAAACATGAGCTGAACAAGGGAGTTACTGGATTATATTTCATGGACTTTAAAATAATGAAGAAAAGAACCGGAAGGCTTGCCAAGAAAAAAAGAAATGTACTTTAGGAATCCAGAAAAATATCTGGAATTGCAATTGTGTGGGTAAGTTTTTGGAGTAGATGGGCGCAATCTCTTCTTTCTTCGGGGAAATAATAGACTATGCAAATTAAGTTGAAATGTGAATGATTAACTGGAGTGGAAAAATGTCACGAGTCTTATTCATTTCTTTTTTTTAGGGTAACTTCCATGCCATCTTTAATGGCTCTTTCTTTTACGTTACGGAATCAAAAGAGGGCAAACCAAAAATTGTTCGGTTGGATTTATTCAGTGGGAAAACGATGGGTGGTAAGTTAACTACATGCTTATGTATAATGCCATGGTTCAATGTACTTTCACTTTTTGGGTGAGCAAAAAAAATGTAATCAGGGAGTTTGAGCACATCACACGGATCACAGGATTAACTCTTTTCATACCTGTTTTCCTACTTTGGTCATACCTATGTAAATACTTCGTGATGGGAATGAAATGTGAAAGTCTTCAATTGAGTTGGAAGTCATGTTCCCCTGCATTTCATTTCACTTGAGGAAGCATAGAAAGACTGACTTTAGGGAGTGAACAAATTTATCTGGATTTTAAAAACAGATCTTGAGCTACCTTACGCTTCATTTTCTGCTGAGAAGTTGTACTCATCCGAGTTCTCTTGGGTTGACCTGAATGTCGATGAGAATGGTTTGTGGGCGGTACATAGCCTCTTGGGGTCTAATAACACAGCAATCGTGAAGGTAATATGATCTTACATTACATGCGGCTGACTTGACTCTAATGTAATGAAAGTAAAAAATAAGAAAGTTCTTGCAAGTATGAATGGAATACGTAATGAGGGAGGCAAATCTAACGTGTCATTCATAATTTAACACATTACACAGATCCATGCAGATCTGGAGGGAATGGAGATATTGTACGGTTGGAACGTGACAATCAGTCATATGTACGCTGGTGACATGTTCATCATTTGCGGAGTGCTTTATGCAGTGGACAGCACGACCGAGCGTGAAACCAAAATCAGGTTCGTCGTTTATGGATGCACTTAATTTAATCTATGACTATGGCTCAACTTGAATGAATTTTTGTTTGTCATAATTTGTTTTTTATTCTTGAACTACAGACTGGCCTTGGATCTGTATCGTCGCACACTTCTTAAGGTTGACTTAAGCTTTAGCAATCCATTCCGTCACACTACAATGGTTTCGTACAATCCGAGAACGAGAGAGCTCTTCACTTGGGACAAAGGCAATCAACTCATCTATCCCATAAAATACACTGATATTGGATATGATATTAAGGACGATAATAAAGAAAGGTCAAACAATGACATTTACGGGTTGACAGTTGCAGGATATCCTGCAAATGCATAAGACATGCACGAGTTTTTTCTTAAGAGGACGTTTGATTACATGATATTGCATTAGAAGCTAAAAAAATCCGACGATTTTGGGAAGAAAATAAATATATTATTCTTATAATAGCTTTAACATATTTCAGCTACGCATTTTTGTGTAAAAATGAATGAATAATTGTGTGTACGTTTTATTGATATTAAAAATATGAGATGTGCAAATAAAAAGCTAAATAAAATAGAAATCGTTTTAATAAAATGGCTGTCAATTTTCCAATCGTAATTATTCTTACTTGCAATTATTAAAGAGCTCTTGACGGGTGCAAGACTCAAATTGTTTTTGATTTTTATGATGATGATCGTGTGGAGATTCCAATTCCAGTCAAAATGCTACAACAATCTTTCATTGCACTTGTTATTCAAACACAAGTTCGCTTGCCATTGTCGTCAACATGACCAATTTTTTTGCCCTCGTTTAGATCCATCATCCACAAGGTCATTTTGCTCAATTGATGTTGCTCATAAACACACAAGATTGGAGCGATAAATACATGTTTACACTATAGCTGTACCATTTCACGTGCGTGATAATTTAAGTTTGCTGTTAACTGTCTGTAGACGTAACTCAGTATCTCTATGTTTCTGGACAAGAGCGTGTTGCGTAACCTGAACAAGAGCATTTGTAATCTTTCCAAATGATTTCCATCGTATTTCTCCTACGAAGCCATTGAAATGCATGAGAAGAGAAACCGAAATCCTGCGATGACGGTGTGAAATATGCAATGACGAATGAAAATCACTCCAGCATTGGTTGGGTCCAGTCGCGTCGGGATTTTTAATTTTTTCCTATCGCACAGCATCTGATTGCAATTGCCGACCTTGATTTTGGCTGACAGAAGTAAATGCTGGAATG
>JAHZMX010000822.1:0-20249 GCA_027743895.1 Seira musarum | reverse complement strand
ACTTTTTAAGATAGGAATGGCACATATTTCATCTGCGGAACCTTCCCGTTTATCATTATTAGACTTCAGAAAACTTTTTTTTTGAATTTCCACGAGCGCTTTAGTCGAAATTCAAGTAATGTACGCCATATACCTCGGCATTGCCATGTGATGATTCCTTCCAAAGAACGTATTAAAAGCCACGTCGAATTACATGAAATATTACAAGTCAGTTGGTGAATTATTCACAAGTAGCTTTATAGTAGTCAAGTACTCAAAGAAGTTCAAATCAATAAGAAAATATTTTAGATGAGAAAGCATCGCATAAATATAATTTAAACTGAAGGGGGAAAAGAGAGAGCTAAAGGGAATTTAGTAAATTGTGGAAAGCATGTTTGCCTCCTGGAACTTGTCGTTTCGACACGTAAACATCAACTACTGCCCGGGATAAGTGATGAGTGTATTAAGTTCGCATAATATGTAAAATATTACTTTGATGATGATAAGTATGACTGAGACTGACACTCTCCGGACTTGGTCAAGGAAATACGGAATCCATCAACATAATTGAAGAGCTGCTTTGAATTATGATGCGTCATTTCACAGGATATGTTGAGAATAGAAAGATGAACTTTTTGGAAAAGTGAGCGTAACTCGTTTTACTTTTTTATGAGCGAAGGAAATGGAAGTAATAAATAAGGCAATGGAATGTGCTGGTTCCCCCAAAAACGATAAATCAAACTATTGATATGCCTGGCTAATTCTAAGATTCATAATTTTGAAGTAGATAGGGAAAGAGGTCACACATTGCACACGCATTCACCAAAGTAAATAAAAATTAGACTTTCACCTGCCACCTAATGAAGACCTATAGAACTGAAACTGACTATGAGAAAAGGTCCATATAAAAAAATAAATATTGTTACTTTTCCAACCTGTCTGCCTTCTGCATACAAATACAAACACGATTGGTGTACAGTATTTGTGGAATTTTATTCAATGAAGAAAGCAACTCGTCTTTAGCCCGTTTGGTAATGTGCACAGGTACATACTCAAATCAGTATTATTAATGTCCTGCGGTTTCATTCATGTTACAAGGGAGACGTTTTTGTTTTTAGATCACGTAACATTTGGCAATCAACGCAGACATTCCATGATGCTGAAAGACGAAAGAGTGGCAATGCAATCCAACTCGTCTTTGTTCCTTTCACGCTTTATGAGCCTTAATAGAGCAAACTGAACAAATTAAAGTAGTTTCTTACCTCTTGTTCTAGGAATGCTTGCTCGTCTAAAGGAAACATGGGTGGACGACCTTTGGGTCTAGTGGCCAAGTAGTATGTACCCAGGGCCACGGTGCCCGCAATCATTGCGACACCGGCGGCTCCACCAGGTACCCAATCCATTACTTCCTCCATTGTTCTTCGAACTGAAATAAATAAATCGTTAGTAATAGAGAGAATTATTTTAACATGTTTATTTTATTATCTAATAATTTAATTCCACGCAAAAAAATTAAAACAAAATAAGAAAAAAGTTACCAACTGCCAACTAACCCTCAAGCAAAAAAGGAACTGATTAAAGTTAACAAAAAAAGTAGAAACCCACCACACACCAGACTCTAGCTTTCAAAGTAAAAATTCTGATGAAAGAACTGCATACTCACAAAGTTTATAGATCTGAATCTGAGAGAGTGCATTAAAAGGGGAGCAATTGTATCGCCGACATGGATTGACTAGCTATGTCTATTGATAAGAAATTCATGTCTTAATTTAATCTTTGAGAAATGTCCTTATTGTCTTTAATGTGCTGCTTTGACCTTCAATCAATCGTATATGACCAACTAACAATACAACAAAGATATCAAAATATTTCCTTGATGTTCATTTAGAAATGTTGCCTCCCCTAATTAGGCAATAAGTCTAATTGCATCTGTGTAAGTATGGATGGACACACATTTACCGTTTACGTTAACAAAAAAGGACGACTGTAACATGGAAGTTTCCAAAATAAATGAAAATACTTTTGCTTGGGTGTACGCAACATTAATTGGATTAATATGAAAAGGAAACCAAAACCTCTTATCCACTTCCAGAGGCAGTAGTATTATTATTTATTTTATCTTATTGAGATGAACTGGTATGGATTTAAGTTGAATTTTGGGATCATTTAAAAATCTTAATGCCTGCTGTAATAAATAAAGTTTAGTAAAGCACATGTCTAAAGACGAATGTGCATCACACCGCCTTGTACTGCTCTAGATTGTGTGCATGACATATTTTATGCTCCCAAAATTTTTAATAATCTATTGTTTAATTGGAAAAATTTATTCGAGTAAGTCACACTACATCTCACATGCAACTATAAACTGTATGATTTGTTAAGTCATTTGTATCAGATTGTGCTGGTGGAACCATATTTGGCCTTGCAAAAAATATTTACCTCATCCAATCCCGACTTTTAGGCACTTGCTCAATTCTTTGCATGAACTATATTTCAGTGAACAAAAAAAACTCCAAAACCAAACTAGTCAATCGTGACAGGAAACTGCTATGCGAAGCGAATATGAAATGCAATCTTCAATCTCGCCTCATTGAGAATTACAAATCTGAAATTTGATCACTGTTTACATTTGAAATAAAATAATCTTTAAAGGCATGAATCATGAGTACACAAATAAATGCTTCACAAAGATTCAAGCTTCAAACTAACACTAACACTGCGCTAAAAGCTGGATGCATATTAAAGTGAAATAAAGATTCCTTACGAATGAGCTCCATAAAATAAAATATATTATGACATTTGGTGATGAACTGGAAAAAATTATCCCAAACATGAGACATGAAACGTAGTAAAACTCGAGTAAAGAGAGATCACGCGGGTGGGTGGTGTTTGAGCAACTGGACAATGGCAATGAATGATGCGCACAATGCACAAATCTTTATCCAAATAAAAACAAAATTTTGCATGCCACACGATTTTTAAAACATGAACAGTCGCTGTCACAACTTTAGCATACATGAACTTGATCCAGTACTTAAGAAAATAACAAAAACACTGAACATGACAGCTAGCCACTAGTTGCAACAGCTATCTAATAGCAAAGGAAAAGAAAGGCGATAAAATATCATGAATATATTTCCAGTGTGTGCATATTTATTTATTTATGTATATAAATACATAGTTCTTAATTCATCTGCTTGTTCATGTTTAAGATCCAGCGAATGCAAAAAAAAACTCGAAATGTCCAAGAAACCTTTTAAAATTAAAAGTAATAGTCGATTACCACTTCAATTAGTATTCTACTCATATTCAGCGAATTGCCAATTCTTGTATCATATCATTTTATTTACCAATATCTCAAATTATCATCCTTTAACGGTTTTGCTAATCCGTTTTAGAGCACGATTAAAAAGACACCATATTTATGCAAGACTTTGGTAGTGCAGAGCCTCTGTCATTTTACACTTTTTTAATTAATGCATTCCTGAGGATTCTGGAACCGGATTAATGAAGCAGCCTACTTACTTTTTTTTAAAGAAGCACAAGAGATCAAAACAAGTCAAATGTCAAATTCATGTCATGAGAATGAGTGAAACCATTGTCCTCAAAACCTACAAGCAAACCACTTCTGCTTAAATGGGTAAAATTAAGCTGTGTTTATAAACTATTGCATAATGCATATTACACATAGTATTTACGATTAAGCACACTTTACTTAAAAAGAGGTTAACATGTTCCGCATAAAAGTTTCGGATACAATGCAGTATATAGTAGAGAGTAGAGACAAACACTTGATCTAACCATTAAGGGAGGGTCTTAGGCAACTTTCATCACATGAGTTTCTCCATTTTCATGCAATGAAATGTCATAGATCATAATGTCATGAAAAATATCTACATGTTGAGTAGCATATTTTAAGTGGAAAAACAACATTCTGAAAGGTTTCACTACAACAGGTGAACAACATTTAAGGGACCCACAAAGTAAGTGTGCGAGTGAACAGCCCCATAGTATTTACGATTAAGCACACTTTACTTAAAAAGAGGTTAACATGTTCCGCATAAAAGTTTCGGATACAATGCAGTATAGTAGAGAGTAGAGACAAACACTTGACTAACCACTAACGTAAGGGAGGGTCTTAGGCAACTTTCATCACTTGAGTTTCTTCATTTTCATGCAATGAAATGTCATAGATCATAATGTCATGAAAAATGTATACTTATTGAGTAGCATATTGAGTGGAAAAACAACATTCTGAAAGGTTTCACTACAACAGGTGAACAACATTTAAGGGACCCACAAAGTAAGTAGAAAGGTAAGTATTTCCACACTCACAAGAAAGGCTAAATGTGACAATAAAAAGCACTTTTGCCATACTCACAATGAAAGAGCACTTGATTCAATGACCCTTCACTTTCATCCACAAAAGCTGGTGTTTGATGATGGTGAAAAACAGAAAGGTTTTCCAGCGACGGTAACGGTGCCATGTGCGTCTTCAAAATATAACCACAAACTAGGATTTATCGTTTGCCATCAACATAAATAAAAACGTAAAATATAACTGAGGAAAAATTACTTTAATTACAACAGGAGTTAATGCGACTATTTTAAAAGGATGAATGAGGAAAGTCGAACAAGGATTTTTATTGATCAGTCCCAAAATTGCCTTAGTTAACTATGCCTCTAACTAACTGTACTTAATGAATGACCATTCAGCTTCCTCTGCTATAGATTGTCTTTTCATTTTCATTCATCATTCATGACTTTGAATTTTGCATCGTTAAAATAAACGTCGAAATTCTAATACAAAATCAAAAACAATTAGTGCAATCAAGAACATTTTTGCTTACCTTGATTTATTAATGCCGATTTTCTACGCCAAGGAAACTTGTACTTGCGGTAGTATCTGTAGCGGATATCCTAACAAGACCTTTTCGAAGGATTAATACAAATCGTTCGCGGCACTTTGGCTTTTGTTTACTCGTACTCGTCCTCTATCTAACCCAGTTTATATCATAATAAGAAGAAAATGACGAAAATGTCCCAGCTATTTATTCACAACTACGACTTACGACCGAAGGCGATAATAAATTAAGGATATAATTTTTTATCACAGATACGGGACAAGTCTTGCTATCTCACAGGCACCCACCACAGACAAATACAAAATTGAGGACTTAAATAAGAGTTGATGATAAAACAAAAAGGTCACTATCACAGAAAAACCGTTCTCTACAGAGTAAACTCAATATTTTAAGGCTAATTACAGCTTTTCCAGGCCTTTATAGGAACTCCATATATATAACTAGATATTTATTTTTTGATATTCAAAGTTAGATTCTAAAATATTTAGGTAGTATATAACACTATAATTATAAATTGTGAAAGGTCTTTCTTGATAGTTGTACTTTCTCAGAAAATAGAAAATACTGATTTGAAGTTTATTATTGCGATTTTCAGAACTGTCAAATGTCTCTCGTAAATGATTCCGGACTGGAAAGAATCGGGTCGCAGGAGGATGCGGATGTTTTGCAGGAACAACAATCACAGGACCCAAGCAGCAATAACAGTAGCAGTAACAGCAACAATATTCCCTCCGCCACAACAACAGCTGAACGAAATCTTCAACAAGCACTGACACAACCGGGGGCTTTGCAAAACTTGAGAGAAAGTTTGGCTTTGGTAGAAAGTGCACCTTCACCCTCGACGAGCGAGCTACAGCGACGGCGAACCGAAGCACTGGAACGAATACTTTCAGCTTCTGATTCTAACCCTTCTTTGCCTCCTCGACCACCTGTGTCAGGTAATGCGATTGATCCGATATCAAATCTGAAAATAATCCCAAAAGAAAATTATGGTACTCAATTTCAAGCACATGAAAAATACGAAAGCTTTTACGTAGCAAATTGCATGCAGCTGAAAGTCGATACACCTAAATACCTTGAAGTTGTTTAAAGAGCAAAAACGCTTGCACTACGCATTTCATATTTTTTATCGTAAATTTTCCATGATCATGCGAGACATTTAGACTTAAGCTTAAATGAAAGGCACGCCAATGTCAGTGATTTTCGTATAAAATACATAACCTTATTTTTTTTTGCAGAAAACATGTTTTCATAAAAACAGTCAGAAAAAACGCAGGTATTCTAATGACTTTTGTTTGGTTGGGCCTCTGCACTTTTCAAGATTCATACAGGTATTTTATTACTATATCCGCTTTATCTGAAACAAAGCGAGACATCATCATTATCATCATCAACAGAAGATCAGCAAAACGTCTTCAATCTAACCTCAACCTCGTAATGAAAATAGTAGAACGCAGAAAAGAATCTCAGAGAATCATGCATATTTTCAATGCTCTTGCCAGTGGCATGGCATGAATCCCATGCATCGCATCGAGATACTACTTACTCTTGATTTGCCATTATTAAGATGCCAAAGAATGAAGCGATAGTTTTGGGTATTTCATTGTTATTCAGACAAGCTTTTTACCTACCTACCCTAAACCCACCTCGGTGAAGAAGCGGAGACTATAAAACTTCCTTGACTGAAGCCAGTTTTTGAGAGGAAAAGTAGGTTTTTGGCTATTCAGTCGAACCAAAATGTAAACTTTTTTACGTCTATAAAGACGTAATAATGTGTACCTACATCATCATATTCTGTAAATTTTTTTTGTAGAGCAAAATGCATTAAGAATTACGAACACCTCCTTCTTTTTATGCCATTCCTCTTGTTCTACTTTGTTATTTTTCGACGCTGATGATGATAATGATGATTATGGTATGAAATAGTACGATGTAATGATGATGAACTATATGCTCCTATAAAAGTTTACTCATCTAATTGAGAAACATCTCATTTCTTTAATTTTTCTTAAGAGGCATGTATCTCCTTATTTTCTTCATATACAAAAATTCTGCACAGAGTTATGTGAGGTTGCACAAATTATCCTTTCCCCAAAGTACTTTTTTATTCGGCTTGGCAGTTGCTGAACTGAGATCCCAGACCGTGAATCGCACGTTTGTAGTAACATTCGCAATTCACTCACATCATCCGTTTCATGCTACACTCGCTTTTCACGGAGATTTTTGTTGCCAAAATATATAGGTATTCCCTTTTGCTATCTTGTTNTTTGTTGCCAAAATATATAGGTATTCCCTTTTGCTATCTTGTTTGGGGTAATTAAATAAATTCATTTAAAACTCACATCTCGTATATTCTTTCCGTTCTCATGATGTATGCAACTTACACTTGGCTCAGACTCTGACTCTACATAGCGTGGCTAAGCTATGATTGCTTTGCTATGCCTTTGTTGTACCTGTACCTAGTCGAAATAGTAGCACGCAAAAAATTCAGACTGGTTTATTCCTCTATTCTAAAAGGTGGTTTCGCCTTTAAATCTAGTAGGAGGTAAATAACACCGCGAGAATAGTATAGTGATTTATGAATGGTGGTGGCTGTGGCTGTCTTTAAAAATTAGTTTTTGGTTTAAAGCTTTAAGGTGATGAGGTCCTTAACACTAGAGCTTAACCAAAAATCGCGTTTTCCACTTGTACGTTCGACACGCATGGCAATGAACAATGGAATAATGACTTCTGATTCTGTTGTGCATCATGGCTTTATAGTTTCTTTAAGATACCACAAGAATTCACTCCAGGTATTCCGAATATTAGAAAAATTATTAAAATTTCGACACGAAAAGCACTAATAGCTTCAAAAGCTTACACTTACACCTCATTCGTAAAAAAAGAAATCTAAGACTCTAATTCTATAAAAAACTGCCGGTCAAGCACGCATACCTTTGGAATTTGGAAAGTATATAAATAGGTTTGGGAACTCGGTGTCGTGCCAGTACCTCGGAATAAAATCAATTTTTATTCTCATGCAAAATTCAGAATTTAACAGGCACCATTAGCTAATAATTTGAGCCAAGCGATTGTTGAAAAATGCAAATTGTCTTTAGTAGTATTAAGGCCAACCGATACAGAGGAAAACTAAGGAATTCTGGTAGAATAGTTTTAATTATCTTTTACTAGGTAGCACTGTGCCCACTCCTTACCAATTTAGCCTAGGAATCGTGATACGATACGATCCGACTATTATTAGCTGTCTGCACACAAACAGAATTTTCGTAACAACTTAAGCTCACGTAAAACTTTGAATATGTCGATTTAGGAGAAAATACGCAATCAATGCCTGACTTTTGAAAAAATATGAATCGTAATTGGATAACAAGTTCTAGTCTATTTCCAGAGATAAAGTTAAGTAATTGACTTTTCATAACAGAGCAAAACAACTACATGTATTGAAAAATCTAGCCAAAACGTTTTCCAACATAAAGTAACAATATTTGTACTCATTTATACTATTTTGCAAGTACCCAATTTCATTCTACAACTACTCTTTAGCATACAATTAATATATACGGTTTATTTATATGAAATGATGAAGCAATACTGGTTTTCTGGCAATTATGATTAACAATATATAAGCTAAAGAAAATGAAGGGATTTTGCTATGCATTTAGTCTCTTTTACTCGTGTGAAATTCTCTGACATTGAACTTTTTCCCTAGCTAGGACTTGAGCTTTAGTACTTTAATAAGCGTGATTGATTATTCATTGATGCCCTTAATTACTCAACTAGCTTAATGTCCTAGATGCATAGGTATTCGATTCATTTGCGCTCTCGAAGTCTCAACATCTCGCTTGTTACGTAGTGTCAAGCGTCATGCAATACGTAGATTTGTAACAATTTTTTGCACTTTTCCATACTAACTAAATTACAGAATTCATATTCCACAGTTCAATTTCGAGTTGATTAGGCATGAAGTGTGGCATGGCATTCATGAGTCATAATGATAGGATGATGTTGACTGTCTCTTCTCTTCACAGACTAAACTAGTGCAGCAATAAAACCAAAACGCTTATTATGATTGGAGTTGTTTGTGCACCACAATAATTCCAAAATTAAATATAAACAGAGTTTACATTCATTAACCCAGGATGCGTAAGTAAATTGGCACTTTTATCAACCGCTGCGAACGTAAACATACTTCAACCTTGTGAAGTCGCGACATTTATGGCTTATCGTACTCGCAATATGGGTCTTTAGATTCCACAGTTCCACTTCACTATTTCACTATTGGATGGTGTGATGTGTGCTCCTCGTTTTTTTGTGTGCAAAAATACATGGCAGTATTATATACAAAAATAACTAAAATTGGTTAAAAATTACCTTTAAATTTTGCTCTTTTATGGCCTTTATGTCACGAAAGTATGTGAGATGTTGTTTTTTGTTGTGATTCACTTTTTCTCCTCATGAGAATCTTCCGAGCAGTAATTATATAGATTTTCATTGGCTCATGTCAAAACAAGAAACAAGTTGGCAGTTTTTTCCCTTGCAAAAAATACTCCAAACGGACCAATTCGCAAACGTTTGTATTGTGCCACACGGACTGCTTGGTCAGTTTATTCCACTCACTCGCACTGACTGACTACTTCAAAGCCTAAGACTTATTTGGAGAATAGGATTAGGAGCATTCACTGTTTCGTATCTATTGTTTCTTTGAATTATGAATATTCGGGGAATTTTTTTTACGTATATAATATGCATTCATATGTAATAACTTAGCTAGGAAAAAAGTCTTCTAGGAGAAAACCGAATTTTAGTGTTGCGGGCATTTATGTACGTAACAAAACAAGACCAGGCTGACTGGCACAGGTAGGCTATTACCGGTTTTGAAAGGGGAAAATCATTCACACTGTTTCATTTTCCCCTCTAACATTTACGTCTGATTGTGAGTCTGGTATAAAGCCGAGTTGGGTCCAAAGAAAAAAAAAGGAAACAGGCCATGGACAGTCGGCACTCGACTCGATGTATGTATGGACTCCTTCTCTCATTTATAGGGTGAGGAGGGATAACGTGCATGCCATGATCTGTTTAAATGGACGGCTGGTTGGCTTGCAGAGCTGCTGATTTTTTTTAAAACGAAAATATGCCTTGTCTTTAGTCCAAGTGGGATTTTGGTGAAACTAAAACGGCAAGGAAGTCTTAGTCTACGTAGCATAAAATCCAGAGATATATCTGCATTTTTACTATAAAAAACTGTTCGCACTTCTCATTGCTTTGCTTACTTTTTCAGAGTGATCTCTGAAGTATTTCGTGAAGTATTAGCATTAAGTATCTCATATGAATTCATACAAGTAAAAATCTGTTCTAGGTATCAAGTCAGCTGAATTGACCGTATACTTACGAATAACACAGACTGAAAATGTAAGCCTTTTAGTTTTGCAGCTGCCACAATTGGATTTTAGAATGGCAAAGAGTTTCGTGGTGCGCATATCTAATGCCTAAATACCAATGTGTAAGCAAGCAAAAAGAAGAAGACAAGCTATCTGAAAGTTTTAGGGATTCATGAGATGCACCAACCGACATTTTTTCAAATGTATGTAATATTTTTCATAAAACTCTGCAAGTTATGAATTTTGTGATGCTGATGCTATGAATATGAACTGTTTCAATCAAAAGTTTTTTGAATAGCTCATATGCAAAAATTTTTAATACTTATTGGGCTTTCAGATAGAATGTCGTGTAGAGAATCGGTTAAATAGCTTTAAACACTTCCAAATTTATTTTTCGAAGTTTGTTCTCTAATACGTTAGTCTGCAATAAGTAAACGCAGTGGTTGCATGAAGGTTTATTATATCACAAGGTTATGGCTATGCTATGCTATGACGTAAATAGATATACAATATACACGTCATTATTTAGACTAAAATATTGCAATAAAAAATTTGTTCTGTTTTCCTCTTATTACTAATGCGTACTATCTCCGATGCGACTCGACTCGGCGGATGGCCTTTATGGTACATCCAAAATCCAAAAATTATATCCCATACAAACAAATGGAATTAAGTGATAATGAGATGAGTCTATGAAAACTAAAAGACTTCCCTTTCACACATTTTTTTCCAAATGCGTAAGGAAACTAGGTACGTGTTTCAAGTTTAAATAATTTCCCCCATAAAATTGTACCTCATTAAGTAGTGAAGTTATTTTTATTCGATAATTTTACTCGCAAGTGCCCAGAAAGCAAATTCTAAGATCTCGGAAACGAACACGTTTTTTTAGTTTGCCATTAATATGGGATTTCGTTTGCGTGTTATTTTGATTGATTGACAAGAAATTTCATTCCAAAGTCTAGCATGCTTAAACTAATGAATAATTAGAATGAATGAACTGTTGATTTCCCTTACATGCCTCCTTTCTTGAAGGAGTTTATATAATGTACCATGTACCGAATTTGCATGGACTCTCGAAAAAATTATTAAGGTTCACACAAATCAAAGTGTTGTTTTCCCCTGGAAATTCCTCAGACAATTTAGACCTAACATAGTTTGCAAGTAAATATCTAAATCCAGGCATTAAATTAAATGTTAGTTGTGTATTTCTTTTTCCTCACATTTTTTCTCACACTTACGGGCTTAAACGCTTCCTCAAAATGGCAAATAAACAAATGAAATTGATCATTTGAGTAATGTGCCTTCAATTGATTAGCCAATTAGTACAAGGTACGTAGTTTCCATTGCTTTAGAATATTTTGAACTTTTTTTTTGCACGAACCCTTTAAAAAAATTAACTCATAATAGCTTACTTATCATCATTACATTGCCAATACGTGTGTGTGAGTGTGTTTATTTTACTAAACGTTTTCTAGTCCATATTGATTACATCACACATACTACCAAGTAGTTTTCAATGGTTTTGGAGAATCGAAATAAAAAACTCGTTTCCATTTATCTAATCGCATTTTCAACAAATCATGATTTTTCTGTCTAGAAATTTTCCAAGCAGATACAAACACAATTTTGAAAAATTGCCAAGTTTTGAAATATTCATGTATTCAATAATACCTTTATTAGCTTAATTCTGTAATTCCTGGTTCCTCTTCTTGATGAGTTGGGAATTCTTTGTTGAACTTTTCAACACTACTTTATAAAATTAAAATTGATATGTGTTTTTAATAGAATCCTATACCATTTTGGAGTTATTGTTTACGATTGTCACTGCTATATACATTAGTTCAAAGGAGAATTTACCAATTTATAAAATGGGAGGGGGAGTAAGTTTTTTCCTTTATATTTCTGTAATTGATTTTCATAGTATAAAAATAGAAAACCCGAGAACTAAATAATGAACAAAGTCTAACTTTAACTGCAAGGGTGCTTCTACATGAATGTGCCCGATCATACGATACGATGCAATCACACACTTGTCTGTCTTGTGCAACTGTCATACTTTATTGCTAAAGGCGCATGTATACACAATCTTTCTGCTACGTTGCGCAAAACAAAAACTCACGGTGCATTTTCACAATCATACGTGTGCAAAAAAACGTTTTTCAGCTTCATCCGCAATAATGGATTTAACTTTGGTTAGTTCGGTTCTTTTTTGTCTGCTTTAATAACATTCTGTGTAACATTTGAATGGGATAAGTATTTTATTGAGGTTTTCACAAATACAAGTAATCGCTCAAAGATATTTTATTAAACGAACTGAACAATCATTAGACACAATCATTTCAGTACAACTTAGCCTTATGACTACCATATTATCGCAAATCATTTTCCTTTACAAAACAATTTCCTTGACTTTGACGCACCTCTGCCCGTGCCTATCGTTTGGTCATTCATCATTCATTCCTTAAATTACGATGGTGTTTACGTATATTATGTACTTACATGCTACCGACGCATCTATGTAGCGAGTTGCAACTTTTGAAATCCTAAAAGACGTGGCTTTGATGTGGGATTCCCGAATTCTAATTCTTGACTAGGAAACTTTATTTCACTTCACGATTCACATCCAAGGAATTCAAAGAGTATGAATATTGCCTTTCTGTTATTTTTACTCAATTTTTTACTCTTTGAAATGAATTCTTTACACTTTGACTGGCACCCACCATCGTCCTTTCCCTCTTTTATATATTTTGTCCAGATTCTTTCGAATTTTCCAGTTGTTATCTTGCTTTATTGATCACGTAGTTGACAAACATGGTTTGGCTATGGTCATTTGCCTCTTGATGTATATGGATATACTACTTATAAATGCGACAATAACTCGTAATTAGCTTTTAATTGGCCTTAACCGCTTTAATAATAAACACAGAGTTTCTTTTTAAAAGCTTACTTACATTGATCTGTGTAACTAAAAAAAATCATGGCCAAATGCCCTTGGACGTTTTAATAAGTATCTTTCGAAAACATTCTTTCCATTAAGTGATGTAGTCTCGAATCTGCGAGAATGTTTAGATCAGAAGCGTGTCATTAACTTTATTTTAATAAAAGTGGCTGCGCATGTGAAGTGGAAAGATTCGAGATGCTCCGGGAACATTTAATGAAAAATGAAGTGTTTGGTATAAGAACGCTTTTCTCTCTGATTGAGGAGATGGTCTTACGATAGTAAAAATCATTAAATCAGTAATTGATTAAACAGGTAATTTGCAGGATTACAGGTTATGGATAGGGCCGATCTAGGACGTTTAATTTTCATTTCATTTTGGTACAGTGTTGAGTTTTGTGAGGACAAGCATTTTTATTTCCTGGCAAAAGAAACGTATTTGATGCTTCTTTTGGCTCTAATGTTAAAATAATTTGAGAGTTTTATTAGTATGTTTTAAAAAAATTGAAATTCCTTCATAAATCGGTTGTACAAGATTTGGGTGGTTCGAATACCATTTCATAATATTAGACATTGTTCTTTTTTTCAGTTCCCCTTTCATTTTCTGATTACTATTGAACAATTTATTTGATAGGTATATTTTTATAGTTTAGTTATACCCATGCATGAATTATGAACAGCGCCTCGGTTTTCACATAAAATGCCATGATTCTTAAGACAGAGATATAAGCTTTATTTTTCTTTCAGTAATTGCTCGAATAGAATGTGTATTGAATTACTATCCCAAATCATTGGTCTGGGACGTTTGTTTGCAATAGCAAACATCGTTGGCAATATGTATCACGTGAGCAGCAAAATCAACTATTTTGTGTATTTTAATATTGTTTCGTCAATACCATCAAAACTGAACGCTGCGCAATCACACGATAAATATTTTATGACGCGTTTGCATTATTTATGTCTTCATGGGGTTGTCACGATGTCGATAGAAGTAGACGATTCCACATTTGGGAAAGAAAATAGGAAAGCCGTTTTGGAAAAATTGATAGGAAAATAGGTTGGCAATAGGTTGACCGAACATTTGTATCATCGAATAAAAATAATTCGTTTTTTGTAAGCTTTAATATAGACTCTCTAATATTGCTTTTGGAAATATGGAAAGCAAAACGTTTCATAGTGAGCCTACAAATTATAGCTTCGATGGATATGTGTTGATGCCGATATACCAAACGCTTTGCTACAAACAACGAGCCCGAATCCAAATTGCTCCGTAATGCCAGAAATTGATAATTTCCTTAAGCATGACTGTTTAAATCAGCAAAGGTGCTTTAAATTTTTTAAAGCAACCTGCGTTACTGCGTTTTTTAAGTTTTTTGCCCTACTGAACGTAATAATATAGAATGCAAGAAACAGCTTACTTGTTTAGGGTGTCCGTACTTTTATCCTATTTTATCACTTCACTAAAAACACGTTTTTAAACTCACTTTTTAAGATTACGGCAGCGGAAGATTTGATTTTAATGCTCTTTCAACTTTTCCTTTGAACAAATTAGATGCATGTAAGATTGAATTCTTTCCTAATTTGATTAACGAAGTTTAAAGTAGTTCTCACAAGAGCAATTCTCACTCTTTGATCTTGGTCCTGTAAAACAAAGAACTTTTGAAGTATTCCCCAGTTCCCATAAAAAGCATTTTCTTAATGAATTGGTTTATTTCTATTAAACTACATCACTTTCTAACTGTCGCAATGCATACAAAACAGTTTTCAAAGTGAGACAGCCAAGAATCAAATTAGCATTTATTTTTCAAATCCCGTCAGTTTTTCCTGCTTTCACTACTTGGCTCATGTAGATTCTACTGGTCGTATCAGCCCACACCAGTACTTTTTAAATAAAATTTCTCTCTCCTCCAAACCGACCCACATAAGTACATGCATACATCCTCTTCACAGTTGCAATATAGACGCTTCAACTTGCAAAGTGTGTTGCTCATTTTACCTTACACATCGTACATAATTATTAGACCCATTCTTACACTTACGTGGCATTGTTAGCTTGACTCCATTTCTCCAGCAGCAATGTGCATCTAGCTGGGCCTCCAATTTTAGAATGTGCCCATAGGTTTTTTGGTGTACACGTAGACGTAGCCGTAGCCACTGAGCTATATTATATCAGCGCACACTCCAGTCCAGTCGCCACTGACATTCATACACGCATTGCATTTTCTATGACGGTGATGGGGAAAGGAAGGGAAAGTCAGCAAAGAACGTGATCTCGATATGCTCTCCACTGCTCTGACGTGCTTTTACTGGAGTCATATTACTACTACTACTACATTTTCATTGCGGTCTAATGGTGATGACGGGTTGCAAGTATGGACGTACACATACACAAATACAATTTTCCTCCAGTTTTGGCGAAAACAAAAAAAAAAAAAAACGCATGAAAAGATTCTTCGATTCAAAATCGTTCTTTAGTTCTCTACCTGTCTTCATGAAAGTTTTTCCAAAATAGAAATACAACTTTCGCTGTAGAAATGGCCATTTTGTCGTTGGAAGAAATTGGAAAATACAGCTAAAGCAAAGATGGAAAGGCCTTGGAACTGCTTTTATTTTCCTATCTGAAAAGCTCTTCATATACTTGCACTGGTTAAATAAATGCCTCTTATGTGAGCATAGAATATCAACGGTATAGATATCATGTTTATTTTCAGATAATTGAGCTTCATATTGATTTAGTGGTTAATGTTCCCTTACACAAAAAGATTTTGCGTATTTTCGAGAAGGGATTGTAATTCAGCCGGGCTTCAAGCTTTCATTGTCTTGTCGCATGGCCAGTTAAACCCGACAAGGTTTTTGAGGTCTACTCTACTAGCTCGGCAGTGTGCATCATTTATCAAAGCTGAAATATCTGATGACAAAATGGAGTCACATAATTTTATTTTATGAACATTTAATTTCTGCCAATGGTTTGCTTTTTGTTCGGTTGGTCTGGTGCTAGTCGCAGCAGAACCGGTATTGATCAATTCCATCCCATGACTCTGATAGATACCCGAACCAAGCAGGGAGATAGAAAGCAACGGGATTGGTGAGTTAGGAGGGTGGTGTGTTGCTACTTTCCCGGCTTACGTCAGATTTTCTTTAAAGATCGCATGTTTTTTTTTCTTCATGTAGTGAATAAATGGATGGAACAATGAAAGTTTTTCTTAAATCCAGCTTTCCACAAACGTGAAAGCCACGTTTTTCATACATCCTCCAGATTTTCTATGTAAAAGTAAAAATGTCCGTATGAAATTTTTAGCTGGTTTCATGGCAAGAGGAACAGATGCTGGATCCTATTGTGAGTATGAGCCTTTGTTGGATTCGGAAAAAGAGCTCTTATTCTCTGTCATTCAGGAAGTCACAAACTTTGAGCTACTCAAGGATATTCGCAATGAATTAAAAGACTCTAAGAAGGATTTGGAAGGGAGGTTGTATGGTTACAACCCAAATTTTGCCAACTTGATAGCGTCTACGGAAGAGTTTTTGCATGGAAAATCTTCATGTTTGGAACCTTGTCAAGAGGAAATAGACTTTTATAAGATGCCCGTAGGCTTAGTATATTCAGAAGCAGAGGTGGAATATTTGAAGATGAAGCCACCACTAGATGTTGTTGGTGGTGAAAGTCCTAGTCAAGTAATAAGAGCAGCGATGGAAGAATCAACGTAGGTTGCACTTTTGATTGAAAATGCGTTTACTGTAAATGCAATGCATTCCAAATAATGAAATCTAAAAATTTCAGGAGACTGTTTCATAAAGCAGTTATTCATACCGCATGTGGAACTCGACAATTGCCTTCACCTCGGTAAATTTTATTAATTTTCCTTGGAATTTAGAAATAACGCTCCCTAAATGTCTTTTTGTTTGATAGAGAGTATAAAACAAAGGTCATTGTGGTAATTGAGGATAACAATGAAGTCCTTGAGTTACTCACAGTTAGTTTTTTTCTTTCATCTAGATCTAACATGCCTATAAAATACAGAAAAAGTATCAAGAGATATATTGCTTTTTTATTGCCACTTAAAAGGTTGCTTTGTGGTTCTTTGAAAGAACTCCGCTGGCCACATTTCAAGCTAAATTTTGCCACAGCACTCCCGAGTTCCTTTTAAGTGTAGATGCGTGTCGTGTTTACTTTGGATCATCTCCTGTTTACTCAACAAAAGAGGATGGGGAACACCTATTCGAAAGATGGTTGGGCGTCGGCATGAACGGTATCTTGAGATCATTTCAAAGTAAAATCCTTTTGATCGACTTTCCACGGCCGGGAACGAATTTGCAGAAGTTGAAAAACATTTTATACGATAGACTAAAAATCGAGAAGCAGCATAACATTAAAGTAAAAAATATAAATTAATATACTTCCACGCTTGCTACTGACACTACATTACATTACCTTTCTGTCATTTATGCGATTGATTGTCGAGCATGTAATAATGTTATGATAGAGTTTATATGTTGGAAAGCCTAATCGAAAAGAGGACAATTTATCAACGGTAGAGAACGTGCTAGATGAAATTCAAAAATGCCTTGAGCCGTAAGGCTATAAAAAATTGCCTCTTTCAATTCTTTATTTTACATCATTTTAAAAAGTTTTCCTTCGATTTGTATTTCTTCCGTGACAGCCGCGACAGACTTCTGTTCAGGAAAGCAAGAAGAATGTACTTGGACCTGAAGCTTTACAAACAAATTGAGCAAAAATCTCGACAAGATTTGAAGTGCAGTCGAGATTGGGGCATTCCGGAACCAGATCCGGACAATGGGCATGATCTGTTGGAAGGATTAAGGAATTCAGAAGTGGTTGTAAATTGCGTTCCACAACCAGGCATTTTAGATTTAGTTACGTTAAGCGAAAATCAACCCACGTTGTCCGTTCAAGATTCTGAACTCAGTTATGCAAATGATGAAAACCTATCAGAAACGAATTCCATTCGGAATGAAAAAGATCATTCGGCTGAATTGTATGAAAGTGATGATGAAGATCTAATTTTGGAAACACTTCGCCGACAGCATCAGCATGATGATCGAGAGGATTGTGAACAGACTACAACGTCTAGTTTAAGTGAAAATCTTCTTCACAATGTCATAAGCTATTTTTCAACCCATCAAAGAAAGATTGTCATGCACACAGAATCGAATTCAGGTGATACGGAATCGAATGAAAGAAGTATTCGTAGAAGGGATAATATTAGTTCATCTGACAGTGGCAGCGAGGCTGACCGTGAAGACTTCACCGCTTCTCTTCATTTTGACGATATGGTGGCAGAAACTGAAGTACCTTCAGAAAAGACCAGTACAGGTACTCTTCCAGAATTTTTCCATACAGAATCAAAGAAGGAAACTTTGGTGGAAGATACGGATATTGCTCAAACCGTGAGACTAATTCTGATTTATTTTTTGCAATGTTTTTGTTAATTTTTATGCCTTTCATGTGTTTAAACTGATCGATCTAGTCAAATGAGTTCGTAAGGGGTGGGAATAGCTCAAACTACGCGAAATCAGAACTTAGTCATTCATCCGAGAGCATTTCAAATGATAAGATTGATCAAGAAGATCAGTACTATTCGAACTCCCCTTTCCGGAAATCAGAAAGTTTTGTGAAAATAGTCATGGGCCTAACGACGGAAAACTTTCATGACATGAAAAGTTCAAAAGAGAGCTTGTTGAATGCCAACGTAGATGCTCAGAAATGTACAAGACTAGAGTTCACGCTGGCTCCAAAGGCGTCGTCTGGTGAAAGTTCTTTGTGTTGCCAATCAAATACATCGATATTTGAAAATTTTCTGAAAAGTCTAGAACCTACAGCAGAAAAACGGCCTACAACTGGTTCAAGCACTGATAAACCATCTATCAAAGCCACGTACAAATACAAACTTCTTACAATCAGTTTAGTTGTATTACTTGACACTCTTACGCCAGCATGCATATTAAATAAGCATGATACTTTTGACCATTTTCAGGAAAAATATGGCACTTCCAAAAAGCAAAAGTTTGCATGAGACCTGCAAAGCTTACTTGCATAAATTGGGGAAATCTGTTTCACATATTTTACGCAAACCGAAATCACGCCGGATCTTTCCTGAGAGACTTCTTCCAAAAAGCAAAAGTTTGCATGAGACCTGCAAAGCTTACTTGCATAAATTGGGGAAATCTGTTTCACATATTTTACGCAAACCGAAATCACGCCGCATCTTTCCTGAGAGACTCATCTACACTGCATCGTAAAACCAGCTATACATACGTCTTCATCCACTTTGAATTTCATTTTTAATTATTTTCTTTTGTTGCCAATTTTTAAAGATCCGTGGACGAATCTCAATCACACAGTTTTCAAAATTGGACGATTGGAGGTCAATCAGTGAGCGTCAGAAAGACTTCGGAGGGTGAGGTTACTGATGTGGTCCAGGAGAATAAAGGAATTAAATTAAACAAGTTAACTGAAGAAGGTCGTAATAAAGAAAATCGCAATTCTGGGTGGTTGCAGTCTTTGAGCCGTATTTTTCGAATCAAAAGAAGTAAAAGATTTTAAAAAGTTTCCAATGAGAGAAAGAAATAGGAAATTATTCTGTTGAAATGCCATACTTAACTAAGAATGTAATGTGAAGCTACATATTTTTATAGTTTTTACACGACCTCTATTTTAAGAATAATAATATTGGGACAAGTTTTAATGCTATTTCTTTAATGAAGCAAAACAATATTAGCGTGAGAGAGAGAGTATTAGATGATTTTTCATGTTGAACGGCTTTTGGGGTTGAATTCAACAATCACGATATTGAACTACATACTTTTTTATTGCTTACATCATTTGAAACATGATTAATCATGAATTCGTCGCTTTGTTTATTTAAAAGAAAGTGGTAAACATGTTCAGTAATCATGTATTAGTAATACTGTTCAACAATTAATTTGGATTCTTTAAAAAATTACATCAAGGGTGGTACATCTTTGTCCATTAATGATTTTGATTTCCCAACATTTATGCTATTCCTTCTTACAAGATTTTGTCTGCTCTTTATGGACAATGACGAGGGAGGCATGGCGGAAGCGGATTTC